>CALYLW010000091.1:616453-673953 GCA_944989445.1 Ampullaceana balthica | reverse complement strand
CGATCGCTGATCTATACCACACACAAAAAATCAATTGATCCATTCACCAGCTTCACATCAGCATTATCGATAACGAAGAAATTGTCTTGTGAATAGCTGTGGGTTTTCTTTTCTTCCGGAGTTGCTTCAGTTAAGGTGCGCACGCCACCGTCCCGTTGGTGCGCACCGAGATATCAAACAAAAGCCGCATATTAAACAGCTCATTTAAATATTCTTTCTTGTACATTTCAATCGCCTATATCGAGCATGTAGAAACATAACCGGTGGGTCGTATTGAATCAGCAAATAACACGACATATTAAGACACGCAATATCAGCAGGTGGGACATATTAAGACGGGTAATATCAGCAGGTGGGACATATTAAGACGGTTAATATCAGCAGGTGGGACATATTAAGACGGGTAATATCAGCAGGTGGGACATATTAAGACGGGTAATATCAGCAGGTGGGGCATATTAAGACGGGTAATATCAGCAGGTGGGACATATTAAGACACGCAATATCAGCAGGTGGGACATATTAAGACGGGTAATATCACCAGGTGGGACATATTAAGACGGGTAATAGCAGGTAGGACATATTAAGACAGGTAATGTCAACAGGTAGGATATATTAAGACACGTAAATATCAGCTGGCTGCCGGTATGACTTTTGATCTAGGACTTGAAATTACCTCCCCCTTCTCTTTCCCTCTCACTCACTCCAATCTCTATTACTTCTTTTTTCTAACTCACTCGCTCTCACTCATCTTTCATGACCGCACTCAAAGCAAACCTACACACACATGGACTACACACACATGGACTACACAGACTACACACACATGGACTACACAGACTACACACACATGGACTACACAGACTACACACACATGGACTACACAGACTACACACACATGGACTACACAGACTAAACACACAAGGACTACACAGACTACACACACAAGGACTACACAGACTACACACACAAGGACTACACAGACTACACACACAAGGACTACACAGACTACACACACATGGACTACACAGACTACACACACAAGGACTACACAGACTACACACACATGGACTACACAGACTACACACACAAGGACTACACAGACTACACACACAAGGACTACACAGACTACACACACACATGGACTACACAGACTACACACACAAGGACTACACAGACTACAGACACATGGACTACACAGACTACACACACAGAGTTACGCTGGTCGGGTGTTGAACTCCACGGTGTACGGGTTTAAGGCAGAGAATCGGTCATCGATAAGCTATCGAACGTACTCATCGCTTCCGATCGAAGGTACTTATTGATTCCGATCGACGTGAAACAACTTGAACAAGCCGAAGGGCCCGGGGGGGGGGTGCCTCGCAGCCGTGATCGTGTGTTTGCTTCGTGCCAGCCTTTAGAATAAACATTGTCGGGCGGGGAGGGGGTGGGCGTGCAGGTGAAACGCTGATCCGTGCAGGATTTGAACCGTGGCCGATCGCGATCGATTGGAGACATTATGCAAATATGCCACAGTCCTGACAGGTCTGAACAACAGCCAGTCCCTCCCCCACCGCCACCACAAATACCACATTGCCAGCCCAACAAGCTTTACCTTTTTATTTTTTTTTGACCACACATCACGGTTAAATGAAACAAATTGAAATAATTCAATCAGTACAACGGTTCTCACATTGTATTCCAATCCAAATTCCGAATTCAAAACGTTTGTCAATAAGTGTAAATTTTCCAACAATTCAATAAATAGAACGATTCTCTCGATGTGGAAATCATACAACAATTCAATTTGAAAAGCGGGTCTCACTCTTTACTCTGTAGGTATCAACCATCCAATTACATCGCTGGTCTTATAGTATCATGTAAATTTTGAATAAAATAACAGAAGAAACATACTCAAGAGTGATAGAGATTTGAATTTCATTGTCACGGTTGTTCAACTATTGCCCTAACAACGAGTGTGATATTGAGAGACTTTAGAGAAGGAGAAAGAAAAAAAAACAATCGTCAAAGATATCAGTCTGAAAAAAGCGAAAAGCATGACTGTAACCAACTAGTAACGAAAAGCATGACTGTAACCAACTAGTAACGAAAAGCATGACTGTAACCAACTAGTAACGAAAAGCATGACTGTAACCAACTAGTAACGAAAAGCATGACTGTAACCAACTAGTAACGAAAAGCATGACTGTAACCAACTAGTAACGAAAAGCATGACTGTAACCAACTAGTAACGAAAAGCATGACTGTAACCAACTAGTAACGAAAAGCATGACTGTAACCAACTAGTAACGAAAAGCATGACTGTAACCAACTAGTAACGAAAAGCATGACTGTAACCAACTAGTAACGAAAAGCATGACTGTAACCAACTAGTAACGAAAAGCATGACTGTAACCAACTAGTAACGAAAAGCATGACTGTAACCAACTAGTAACGAAAAGCATGACTGTAACCAACTAGTAACGAAAAGCATGACTGTAACCAACTAGTAACGAAAAGCATGACTGTAACCAACTAGTAACGAAAAGCATGACTGTAACCAACTAGTAACGAAAAGCATGACTGTAACCAACTAGTAACGAAAAGCATGACTGTAACCAACTAGTAACGAAAAGCATGACTGTAACCAACTAGTAACGAAAAGCATGACTGTAACCAACTAGTAACGAAAAGCATGACTGTAACCAACTAGTAACGAAAAGCATGACTGTAACCAACTAGTAACGAAAAGCATGACTGTAACCAACTAGTAACG
This sequence comes from Ampullaceana balthica, assembly GCA_944989445.1. Lineage (NCBI taxonomy): Eukaryota > Metazoa > Mollusca > Gastropoda > Lymnaeidae > Ampullaceana > Ampullaceana balthica. Next base: position 671,177 of record CALYLW010000091.1, on the reverse strand, counting down.
AAAAGCATGACTGTAACCAACTAGTAACGAAAAGCATGACTGTAACCAACTAGTAACGAAAAGCATGACTGTAACCAACTAGTAACGAAAAGCATGACTGTAACCAACTAGTAACGAAAAGCATGACTGTAACCAACTAGTAACGAAAAGCATGACTGTAACCAACTAGTAACGAAAAGCATGACTGTAACCAACTAGTAACGAAAAGCATGACTGTAACCAACTAGTAACGAAAAGCATGACTGTAACCAACTAGTAACGAAAAGCATGACTGTAACCAACTAGTAACGAAAAGCATGACTGTAACCAACTAGTAACGAAAAGCATGACTGTAACCAACTAGTAACGAAAAGCATGACTGTAACCAACTAGTAACGAAAAGCATGACTGTAACCAACTAGTAACGAAAAGCATGACTGTAACCAACTAGTAACGAAAAGCATGACTGTAACCAACTAGTAACGAAAAGCATGACTGTAACCAACTAGTAACGAAAAGCATGACTGTAACCAACTAGTAACGAAAAGCATGACTGTAACCAACTAGTAACGAAAAGCATGACTGTAACCAACTAGTAACGAAAAGCATGACTGTAACCAACTAGTAACGAAAAGCATGACTGTAACCAACTAGTAACGAAAAGCATGACTGTAACCAACTAGTAACGAAAAGCATGACTGTAACCAACTAGTAACGAAAAGCATGACTGTAACCAACTAGTAACGAAAAGCATGACTGTAACCAACTAGTAACGAAAAGCATGACTGTAACCAACTAGTAACGAAAAGCATGACTGTAACCAACTAGTAACGAAAAGCATGACTGTAACCAACTAGTAACGAAAAGCATGACTGTAACCAACTAGTAACGAAAAGCATGACTGTAACCAACTAGTAACGAAAAGCATGACTGTAACCAACTAGTAACGAAAAGCATGACTGTAACCAACTAGTAACGAAAAGCATGACTGTAACCAACTAGTAACGAAAAGCATGACTGTAACCAACTAGTAACGAAAAGCATGACTGTAACCAACTAGTAACGAAAAGCATGACTGTAACCAACTAGTAACGAAAAGCATGACTGTAACCAACTAGTAACGAAAAGCATGACTGTAACCAACTAGTAACGAAAAGCATGACTGTAACCAACTAGTAACGAAAAGCATGACTGTAACCAACTAGTAACGAAAAGCATGACTGTAACCAACTAGTAACGAAAAGCATGACTGTAACCAACTAGTAACGAAAAGCATGACTGTAACCAACTAGTAACGAAAAGCATGACTGTAACCAACTAGTAACGAAAAGCATGACTGTAACCAACTAGTAACGAAAAGCATGACTGTAACCAACTAGTAACGAAAAGCATGACTGTAACCAACTAGTAACGAAAAGCATGACTGTAACCAACTAGTAACGAAAAGCATGACTGTAACCAACTAGTAACGAAAAGCATGACTGTAACCAACTAGTAACGAAAAGCATGACTGTAACCAACTAGTAACGAAAAGCATGACTGTAACCAACTAGTAACGAAAAGCATGACTGTAACCAACTAGTAACGAAAAGCATGACTGTAACCAACTAGTAACGAAAAGCATGACTGTAACCAACTAGTAACGAAAAGCATGACTGTAACCAACTAGTAACGAAAAGCATGACTGTAACCAACTAGTAACGAAAAGCATGACTGTAACCAACTAGTAACGAAAAGCATGACTGTAACCAACTAGTAACGAAAAGCATGACTGTAACCAACTAGTAACGAAAAGCATGACTGTAACCAACTAGTAACGAAAAGCATGACTGTAACCAACTAGTAACGAAAAGCATGACTGTAACCAACTAGTAACGAAAAGCATGACTGTAACCAACTAGTAACGAAAAGCATGACTGTAACCAACTAGTAACGAAAAGCATGACTGTAACCAACTAGTAACGAAAAGCATGACTGTAACCAACTAGTAACGAAAAGCATGACTGTAACCAACTAGTAACGAAAAGCATGACTGTAACCAACTAGTAACGAAAAGCATGACTGTAACCAACTAGTAACGAAAAGCATGACTGTAACCAACTAGTAACGAAAAGCATGACTGTAACCAACTAGTAACGAAAAGCATGACTGTAACCAACTAGTAACGAAAAGCATGACTGTAACCAACTAGTAACGAAAAGCATGACTGTAACCAACTAGTAACGAAAAGCATGACTGTAACCAACTAGTAACGAAAAGCATGACTGTAACCAACTAGTAACGAAAAGCATGACTGTAACCAACTAGTAACGAAAAGCATGACTGTAACCAACTAGTAACGAAAAGCATGACTGTAACCAACTAGTAACGAAAAGCATGACTGTAACCAACTAGTAACGAAAAGCATGACTGTAACCAACTAGTAACGAAAAGCATGACTGTAACCAACTAGTAACGAAAAGCATGACTGTAACCAACTAGTAACGAAAAGCATGACTGTAACCAACTAGTAACGAAAAGCATGACTGTAACCAACTAGTAACGAAAAGCATGACTGTAACCAACTAGTAACGAAAAGCATGACTGTAACCAACTAGTAACGAAAAGCATGACTGTAACCAACTAGTAACGAAAAGCATGACTGTAACCAACTAGTAACGAAAAGCATGACTGTAACCAACTAGTAACGAAAAGCATGACTGTAACCAACTAGTAACGAAAAGCATGACTGTAACCAACTAGTAACGAAAAGCATGACTGTAACCAACTAGTAACGAAAAGCATGACTGTAACCAACTAGTAACGAAAAGCATGACTGTAACCAACTAGTAACGAAAAGCATGACTGTAACCAACTAGTAACGAAAAGCATGACTGTAACCAACTAGTAACGAAAAGCATGACTGTAACCAACTAGTAACGAAAAGCATGACTGTAACCAACTAGTAACGAAAAGCATGACTGTAACCAACTAGTAACGAAAAGCATGACTGTAACCAACTAGTAACGAAAAGCATGACTGTAACCAACTAGTAACGAAAAGCATGACTGTAACCAACTAGTAACGAAAAGCATGACTGTAACCAACTAGTAACGAAAAGCATGACTGTAACCAACTAGTAACGAAAAGCATGACTGTAACCAACTAGTAACGAAAAGCATGACTGTAACCAACTAGTAACGAAAAGCATGACTGTAACCAACTAGTAACGAAAAGCATGACTGTAACCAACTAGTAACGAAAAGCATGACTGTAACCAACTAGTAACGAAAAGCATGACTGTAACCAACTAGTAACGAAAAGCATGACTGTAACCAACTAGTAACGAAAAGCATGACTGTAACCAACTAGTAACGAAAAGCATGACTGTAACCAACTAGTAACGAAAAGCATGACTGTAACCAACTAGTAACGAAAAGCATGACTGTAACCAACTAGTAACGAAAAGCATGACTGTAACCAACTAGTAACGAAAAGCATGACTGTAACCAACTAGTAACGAAAAGCATGACTGTAACCAACTAGTAACGAAAAGCATGACTGTAACCAACTAGTAACGAAAAGCATGACTGTAACCAACTAGTAACGAAAAGCATGACTGTAACCAACTAGTAACGAAAAGCATGACTGTAACCAACTAGTAACGAAAAGCATGACTGTAACCAACTAGTAACGAAAAGCATGACTGTAACCAACTAGTAACGAAAAGCATGACTGTAACCAACTAGTAACGAAAAGCATGACTGTAACCAACTAGTAACGAAAAGCATGACTGTAACCAACTAGTAACGAAAAGCATGACTGTAACCAACTAGTAACGAAAAGCATGACTGTAACCAACTAGTAACGAAAAGCATGACTGTAACCAACTAGTAACGAAAAGCATGACTGTAACCAACTAGTAACGAAAAGCATGACTGTAACCAACTAGTAACGAAAAGCATGACTGTAACCAACTAGTAACGAAAAGCATGACTGTAACCAACTAGTAACGAAAAGCATGACTGTAACCAACTAGTAACGAAAAGCATGACTGTAACCAACTAGTAACGAAAAGCATGACTGTAACCAACTAGTAACGAAAAGCATGACTGTAACCAACTAGTAACGAAAAGCATGACTGTAACCAACTAGTAACGAAAAGCATGACTGTAACCAACTAGTAACGAAAAGCATGACTGTAACCAACTAGTAACGAAAAGCATGACTGTAACCAACTAGTAACGAAAAGCATGACTGTAACCAACTAGTAACGAAAAGCATGACTGTAACCAACTAGTAACGAAAAGCATGACTGTAACCAACTAGTAACGAAAAGCATGACTGTAACCAACTAGTAACGAAAAGCATGACTGTAACCAACTAGTAACGAAAAGCATGACTGTAACCAACTAGTAACGAAAAGCATGACTGTAACCAACTAGTAACGAAAAGCATGACTGTAACCAACTAGTAACGAAAAGCATGACTGTAACCAACTAGTAACGAAAAGCATGACTGTAACCAACTAGTAACGAAAAGCATGACTGTAACCAACTAGTAACGAAAAGCATGACTGTAACCAACTAGTAACGAAAAGCATGACTGTAACCAACTAGTAACGAAAAGCATGACTGTAACCAACTAGTAACGAAAAGCATGACTGTAACCAACTAGTAACGAAAAGCATGACTGTAACCAACTAGTAACGAAAAGCATGACTGTAACCAACTAGTAACGAAAAGCATGACTGTAACCAACTAGTAACGAAAAGCATGACTGTAACCAACTAGTAACGAAAAGCATGACTGTAACCAACTAGTAACGAAAAGCATGACTGTAACCAACTAGTAACGAAAAGCATGACTGTAACCAACTAGTAACGAAAAGCATGACTGTAACCAACTAGTAACGAAAAGCATGACTGTAACCAACTAGTAACGAAAAGCATGACTGTAACCAACTAGTAACGTTTACGTTATAGGCTGATAACCTCATGTACCAGAAACGTTGATGTGACTGTTGACATGGGCGAGGAGCAGTGCTTCTCAAACTTTTTAGTATGGCGGACCGGAAGGAAATTTTGCCATTGCACCAGGGACCGGGTGAACTAGTTTCCCTGAACTGATGTGGTAGCAAAATGTAATTTATTTTATTTCTTTCATTTTATTTTATTTTTCTTATTGCCGAAAAATTGACATGTTCTATATTCTATAATATAGGTTTAGTATTAATGGTTGCAAATGGAGGATTATTATTATTATATTTTTCTGTTATTTCGTGATAACATGTGAGGACCGGCAGCGGATGACCCGCGTACCAGTGCCGTCACTTTGAGAAGCACTGTCGTAGAGGGTAGTTCTGCAAAACGGCATTTCCCTTTACAGGCAGTCCACACAAATCTGACACAGAAATAAACTGTACTCCTAACTCCTAAGTCATAACGACGTTTCTGACACAGAAATAAACTGTACTCCTAACTCCCTAAGTCATAACGACGTTTCTGACACAGAAATAAACTGTACTCCTAACTCCTAAGTCATAACAACGTTTCTGATAGAGAAATAAACTGTACTCCCTAAGTCATAACAACGTTGAGATACCTTTGAAACAACAGGCATTGTCGCAACGCTTTGTTCATGCGTTTCTGAACAAAAATGCGTCAATATGAAGAACATTACGTTAGCCTGTGAACAAAAACACGTAGGCTCCAAACAAAACCACGCTAGTGTGTACAAAAACATTTACTATGTATATACTGTATATATATAGACGTATGTCTGTGTACAAAAACATTTACTATGTATATACTGTATATATATATAGACGTATGTCTGTGTACAAAAACATTTACCATGTATATACTGTATATATAGAGACGTATGTCTGTGTACAAAAACATTTACTATGTATATACTGTATATATAGAGACGTATAGTCTGTGTACAAAAACATTTACTATGTATATACTGTATATATAGAGACGTATAGTCTGTGTACAAAAACATTTACTATGTATATACTGTATATATATATAGACGTATGTCTGTGTACAAAAACATTTACTATGTATATACTGTATATATAGAGACGTATAGTCTGTGTACAAAAACATTTACTATGTATATACTGTATATATAGAGACGTATAGTCTGTGTACAAAAACATTTACTATGTATATACTGTATATATAGAGACGTATAGTCTGTGTACAAAAACATTTACTATGTATATACTGTATATATATAGAGACGTATGTCTGTGTACAAAAACATTTACTATGTATATACTGTATATACATAGACGTATGTCTGTGTACAAAAACATTTACTATGTATATACTGTATATACATAGACGTATGTCTGTGTACAAAAACATTTACTATGTATATACTGTATATACAGAGACGTATGTCTGTGTACAAAAACATTTACTATGTATATACTGTATATATATATAGACGTATGTCTGTGTACAAAAACATTTACTATGTATATACTGTATATATATAGACGTATGTCTGTGTACAAAAACATTTACTATGTATATACTGTATATATATATAGACGTATGTCTGTGTACAAAAACATGTACTATGTATATACTGTATATATATATAGACGTATGTCTGTGTACAAAAACATGTACTATGTATATACTGTATATACATAGACGTATGTCTGTGTACAAAAACATTTACCATGTATATACTGTATATATACATAGACGTATGTCTGTGTACAAAAACATTTACTATGTATATACTGTATATATATAGAGACGTATGTCTGTGTACAAAAACATTTACTATGTATATACTGTATATATATATAGACGTATGTCTGTGTACAAAAACATTTACTATGTATATACTGTATATATATATAGACGTATGTCTGTGTACAAAAACATTTACTATGTATATACTGTATATATATATAGAGACGTATGTCTGTGTACAAAAACATTTACTATGTATATACTGTATATATATATAGACGTATGTCTGTGTACAAAAACATTTCCTATGTATATACTGTATATATATATACTGTATTATGTCTGTGTACAAAAACATTTACTATGTATATACTGTATATATATATACTGTATTATGTCTGTGTACAAAAACATTTACTATGTATATACTGTATATATATATACTGTATTATGTCTGTGTACAAAAACATTTACTATGTATATACTGTATATATATATACTGTATTATGTCTGTGTACAAAAACATTTACTATGTATATACTGTATATATATATAGACGTATGTCTGTGTACAAAAACATTTACTATGTATATACTGTATATATATATAGACGTATGTCTGTGTACAAAAACATTTACCATGTATATACTGTATATATATAGACGTATGTCTGTGTACAAAAACATGTACTATGTATATACTGTATATATATATAGACGTATGTCTGTGTACAAAAACATGTACTATGTATATACTGTATATACATAGACGTATGTCTGTGTACAAAAACATTTACCATGTATATACTGTATATATACATAGACGTATGTCTGTGTACAAAAACATTTACTATGTATATACTGTATATATATATAGACGTATGTCTGTGTACAAAAACATTTACTATGTATATACTGTATATATATATAGACGTATGCCTGTGTACAAAAACATTTCTATGTATATACTGTATATATATATAGACGTATGTCTGTGTACAAAAACATTTACTATGTATATACTGTATATATATATACTGTATTATGTCTGTGTACAAAAACATTTACTATGTATATACTGTATATATATATACTGTATTATGTCTGTGTACAAAAACATTTACTATGTATATACTGTATATATATATACTGTATTATGTCTGTGTACAAAAACATTTACTATGTATATACTGTATATATATATACTGTATTATGTCTGTGTACAAAAACATTTACTATGTATATACTGTATATATATATAGACGTATGTCTGTGTACAAAAACATTTACTATGTATATACTGTATATATATATAGACGTATGTCTGTGTACAAAAACATTTACCATGTATATACTGTATATATATAGACGTATGTCTGTGTACAAAAACATGTACTATGTATATACTGTATATATATATAGACGTATGTCTGTGTACAAAAACATGTACTATGTATATACTGTATATACATAGACGTATGTCTGTGTACAAAAACATTTACCATGTATATACTGTATATATACATAGACGTATGTCTGTGTACAAAAACATTTACTATGTATATACTGTATATATATAGAGACGTATGTCTGTGTACAAAAACATTTACTATGTATATACTGTATATATATATAGACGTATGCCTGTGTACAAAAACATTTACTATGTATATACTGTATATATATATAGACGTATGTCTGTGTACAAAAACATTTACTATGTATATACTGTATATATATATACTGTATTATGTCTGTGTACAAAAACATTTACTATGTATATACTGTATATATATATATACTGTATTATGTCTGTGTACAAAAACATTTACTATGTATATACTGTATATATATATACTGTATTATGTCTGTGTACAAAAACATTTACTATGTATATACTGTATATATATATATACTGTATTATGTCTGTGTACAAAAACATTTACTATGTATATACTGTATATATATATACTGTATTATGTCTGTGTACAAAAACATTTACTATGTATATACTGTATATATATATACTGTATTATGTCTGTGTACAAAAACATTTACTATGTATATACTGTATATATATATAGACGTATGTCTGTGTACGAAAACACGTAAGTCTATTACAAACAAATATCAGTCCATGTTTTAAAACACGTAAGTTTTCGTACAAAAACACTTTAGTCTAGATACGAAAAGCGGTAGTCTTCGTACCAAAACACGTTAGCCTATGAAAGAAACAAAAAGTTATTATTTAGATACTAGTCAGTAAATTTTCATGAATTGAGTTGTCAACCTTTGGAGGGATCACTTTGTTTGTTTTTTTGTTTTTTTGAAAAGACGTAATACGTCATTCCTGGTGTAGACGTGACACGTGACTTTCCGACCTCAAAAGTCGTGGAATAACATCACTATACGTCTGTGTGCAGTGCACGGCGTCCCTTATTTCCCAGTAGATGCGGGGGGGGAGGTAATATCCCCCATTGATCGTATCAAGAGTGTGCTGACTAGACAAATTTTCCATTATACTTCCGCATCCCAGCAAAGCTTTGCTGAGAGATATTGTTGTTGAACAAGTTTGTATTGAAGGAGATAGGATATAAAACGAAGTTGTCTCCCTTCGAATAAAAAAAACTGACGACATGCGTTCATTAGTTTGCATTTGTCATTTTTATCGGGAAAATCAGACTCAAGTCTGTGACGCTCAGTTGTCTTTCAAATCCTTGGTCGCGAGTTGTGCGTAGTAGCCCCAACATACCTACTAGAAGGCCATAAGTCAAACATTCTACATGGAAATAAGAGCCAGTGGCTACACTCATAGCACGATCTTATGTCAAGTCTCGAATCTCGAGTCTAGTATTCGAGTCTGACATCAGAGCTAACTTCGTCTGTCTTTTAGTCAATGGGCAACAGTGAGAGGTTCAGTAGATAAGCCACAGTAATGCAGCACAGACACACTTATCTACCCGCTAATAAAGTCTAGGTCCACTTTAAACAACATAGACCGACCCGACCAAATACGGGTCATTAGAAGTCTTCGTCCAGCTAATAAAACATAGACCAACCTATAGGAGGCTAGGTCAAACTAAGACAACATAGACCAACAAAGTAGCCGGTCAATTTTAGCTTAGGTCCGCCTAAGACAGCATAGACCAACCCAGTAGACTGCAGACCGTCAAAATGAGCTTAGGTCCACCTAAGACAGCATAGAACAACAAAGTAGACCGTCAATATGAGCTAAGGTCCACCTGAGACACCATAGAACAACCCAGTAGACCGTCAATATGAGCTAAGGTCCACCTAAGACAGCATAGACCAACCCAGTAGACCGTCAATATGAGCTAAGGTCCACCTAAGACAGCATAGACCAACCCAGTAGTCCTTAAATATGAGCTATGGTCCACCTAAGACAGCATAGAACAACCCAGTAGACCGTCAAAATGAGCTAAGGTCCACCTAAGACAGCATAGAACAACCCAGTAGACCGTCAATATGAGCTATGGTCCACCTAAGACAGCATAGACCAACATAGACCAACATAGACCAACATAGACCAACTCAGTAGACCGTCAATGGTAACCAACGTACTCGTATGAAAAGAGCCAAACTAAAAACTGGGTCAATAGAAGTCCACGTATGACGACAACATATAGACCAGCCAGGTACCCCGTCAATAAGAGCCACCCCACAGCACTCGAGCACAAGAACATTCTGGAACAGGTCTTGTGTAGCCTAGCGACCAACTGACAACACGAGGACGGTGCACGTCCAGTCAGGCGATGTAGGACACAAGAACTCGGTACACTTTGGTGGGCACAGTAGAGGGCACATATAGATCCCGACAGGGACCACAGTAGAGGGCACATATAGATCCCGATAGGGACCACAGTAGAGGGCACATATAGATCAAGATAGGGACCACAGTAGAGGGCACATGTAGATCCCAATGGGGACCACAATAAAGGGCACATATAGGACCAGATGGGGACCACAGTAGAGGGCACATATAGATCCAGATGGGGACCACAGTAGAGGGCACATATAGAGCCAGATAGGGACCACAGTAGAGGGCATATATAGATCCAGATAGGGACCACAGTAGAGGGCACATATAGATCCAGATAGGGACCGCAGTAGAGGGCACATATAGATCCAGATTGGGACCACAGTGGAGGGCACATATAGATCCAGATGGGGACCACAGTAGAGGGCACACATAGATCCAGATAGGGACCACAGTGGAGGACACATATAGATCCAGATGGGGACCACAGTATAGGGCACATATAGATCCAGATAGGGGCCACAGTAGAGGGCACATATAGATATGGGGACCACAGTAGAGGGCACATGTAGAGCCAGATAGGGACCACAGTAGAGGGCACATATAGATCCAGATGGGGGCCACAGTAGAGGGCACATATAGATCCAGATATGGACCATAGTAGAGGGCACATATAGATCATGATAGGGACCACAGTAGATGGCAGAGGGCACAAATAGATCCAGATAGGGACCACAGTTGAGGGCGCATATAGATCCAGATAGTGACCACAGTAGAGGGCACATATAGATCCAGATGGGGACCACAGTAGAGGGCACATATAGATCCAGATGGGGACCACAGTAGAGGGCACTTATAGATCCAGATGGGGACCACAGTAGAGGGCACATATAGATCCAGATATGGACCACATACACAAAAGTAGAGCATATCTTCTTGTCCCACCGTGTGTCTACCTTATACGCTTTGAAAAAAAAAGTCCCGAATTATTATATAATATATATATATCTGTGATGGTCGATTTTTTTAACATAAGCCTGATTTTTAAAGTCCTAAAAGAGTGAACAGTACCAGTAAATCACCAGGTGATGAAAGAGTGAACAGTACCAGTAAATCACCAGGTGATGAAAGAGTGAACAGTACCAGTAAATCACCAGGTGATGAAAGAGTGAACAGTACCAGTAAATCACCAGGTGTGATGATGTGTAATAGAAAGCATGACTATAACATGTTACATGAATCATCACTTTACATGTGTCTTTTGGCTTGTCTTCGTAGCCAGTGGCATCTTCTACTATATCTAACACCCACTGAAGTCTTGTATCAACCCTCAACCATATTTTATTATATTATAAGTATAGTTACATTCAAGCAAAAATGAATCCAGATTTTTTTTAAAAAAGTGTAAGTAACTTCCAAAAGGGTCCAATTAATGCTATTATTAACAATATTACAGCACAATTAAACATGTATGCGTTATTGTAACAGGGCAAAGATACTCCCAAAGTAAAGCTAAAAGGCATTAGTTAAAATAAATAACTAGGTAATTATTATAATAGTTCAAAAGAATTAATGTCATAATTCATATTTGCGAAAATTTGAAAATTGAAATCGCTTAGTTCCCTTGAAGCATGTACTGTTCTCTCCCAGGATTTTAATTTTTTTATTTCTTTTTATTTTTTACTTATATTATTACGACTGCAACCCCGGTGTTAATAGATGGTTACATTTGAACACAGACGGGACGGTTAACATCTCAAGATCGCGTGGTCTCTTGTTACAGGAAGCAGGCGGGTCGTGAGAAAGACGTGCATCTATCCGTCTGATCTCCCAAGTCAGTACGACACGTCACTTCAGAGAGACAGACCTGGCCAGGCGACCGTTTCTTTAGTTGGACAAAAAAAACTATTTCTCAATGTCAATGTTACAGTTTCCAATAAACATACCCTGTATCCAATTACTGCCCCCACCCCAACCACACACTAACATACACTTAAACCTAACCCGTTTATTTCACAGAATGCCTGGGTCGTATTTCTACGGACAACTCGCGTCACGTGTGAATGTCTACCTGGGGTCTCTTCCCCCCCCCCTGGGTCACGTCACGAGTCAACTACTAACCAGGAACATAAGTTTACGGTAATAAAGCGGTGGAGGCGGGGGGTGAGATAGGTGTTACTTAAAGCTACACAATAACAATGCCACGGTCCACTGTCTTGTAGGTATTATTGCTATGTTATGTCTTCGGTGCAGTTTTTTTTTAAAAAAGCGTTAGTTCCCCGATAGGAATGACTACGGACGAGATGTTACTTTGTTAGCCATGGTTGCCCCCCCCCTCCCAAGCCAAGTGTATCTAGAGCAACGGTGGCCAAACCGCGGCTCGAGAGCCGCATGCGGCTCTTCTGTTTTTAAAATGCGGCTCGCGTACAATTTATGAAAGATATGTTACATGCATTACTGGAAGATCTCCAAGCCAGGTTTAATGACCAATAGCGCTTCAATGCGGCTCTCAATAAAATGTAATGTTTTAAAATGGCTCTCAGGTACTACAGGTCTGGCCACCCCTGATCTAGAGTCTAGAAGGAAACAAAACTTACCAGCTTTATGGGGCTCCATCCGTCGAGGAAGGCATGGCACTGAATATTAGCCACATCGTTGTTTCCTATACGCACGGCTGCTGGCCTTTCAGTTGATGTATGTAACACAGGTATCGAGAACTGTACACACTTTCAGGGTGTACATTTTACACTGACAGGGGCGGATACAGAAAATCGTGTACACTCGGGACACAAAAGATACTCTACGGTGAACATTTTACACTGACAGGGGCGGATACACGAAATCATGTACACGCTAAGCCCCATAAACTGGGTTTACAGCTCAGATTCTCTACTGACGGGAGATTCAAGGACGAGGATGAGAACTGAGGAAGTCCCGGCAAAGCAAGACTACGAGAACAGTATTGGCTTTTCTCTAAAGTGACCATACGCCAGTTGCGTGAAACTTGCATAATACTACATGACTAAAGGCCAGGGCCGTTACTCACACGGCACAAGCTGTTTCGTTAACTGGAATAACGGACTCGTACTTAGCTGGCATTCGGGGTTTCTATGAGAAGACCAAGTCGAAATTTAAAATAACCACATACGATCAGCTCTGTGAGTCACGGTTATGTGGACATATACCACATATCAGACCGTACTGACCACATATAGGGCCGTACTGACCACATATAGGACCGTACTGACCACATATAGGACCGTACTGACCACATATAGGACCGTACTGAACACATATCGGACCGTACTGACCACATATCGGACCGTACTGAACACATATAAGACCGTACTGACCACATATAGGACTAGGATCGTACTGACCACATATAGGACCGCACTGACCACATATAGGACCGTTCTGACCACATGTAGGACCGTACTGACCACATGTAGGACCGTACTGACCACATATAGGACCGTACTGACCACATGTAGGACCGTACTGACCACATGTAGGACCGTACTGACCACATATAGGACCGTACTGACCACATATAGAACCGTACTGACCACATGTAGGACCGTACTGACCACATATAGGACCGTACTGACCACATGTAGGACCGTACTGACCACATATAGGACCGTACTGACCACATGTAGGACCATACTGACCACATATAGGACCGTACTGACCACATATAGGACGGTACTGACCACTTATAGGACCGTACTGACCACATATAGGACCGTACTGACCACATATAGGGCCGTACTGACCACATATAGGACCGTACTGACCACATATAGGGCCGTTCTGACCACAGATAGTGCCGTACTGATGGATACAAATTACATTTCCCCCAAAAATGTGTATAACACAGCCTGAATGAAACATCAACAAAATGTGTACCACACTAACAGCCAGTGTTGAACATCCACACAAAATGTGTACTACACTAACAGCCAGTGTTGAACATCCACACAAAATGTGTACTACACTAACAGCCAGTGTTGAACATCCACAAAAAATGTGTACCGCACTAACAGCCAGTGTTGAACATCCACACAAAATGTGTACCACACTAACAGCCAGTGTTGAACATCCACAAAAAATGTGTACCACACTAACAGCCAGTGTTGAACATCCACACAAAATGTGTACTACACTAACAGCCAGTGTTGAACATCCACACAAAATGTGTACTACACTAACAGCCAGTGTTGAACATCCACAAAAAATGTGTACCGCACTAACAGCCAGTGTTGAACATCCACACAAAATGTGTACTACACTAACAGCCAGTGTTGAACATCCACAAAAAATGTGTACCACACTAACAGCCAGTGTTGAACATCCACAAAAAATGTGTACCACACTAACAGCCAGTGTTGAACATCCCTAAAATGTGTACCACACTAACAGCCAGTGTTGAACATCCCTAAAATGTGTACCACACTAACAGCCAGTGTTGAACATCCACAAAAAATGTGTACCACACTAACAGCCAGTGTTGAACATCCACAAAAAATGTGTACCACACTAACAGCCAGTGTTGAACATCCCTAAAATGTGTACCACACTAACAGCCAGTGTTGAACATCCCTAAAATGTGTACCACACTAACAGCCAGTGTTGAACATCCCTAAAATGTGTACCACACTAACAGCCAGTGTTGAACATCCCTAAAATGTGTACCACACTAACAGCCAGTGTTGAACATCCACAAAAAATGTGTACCACACTAACAGCCAGTGTTGAACATCCGCCAACTTAAATCAACTGTGGTTCATCCAAGTATAGGTGTGCGTGACGTCACTGAGCTACCGTTACACGTACACATATGTTAGGTGATGAGACGGCATACGTTGACACAGACACACACACACACAAGGACACACACACAAGGACACACACACAAGGACACACACACAAGGACACACACACAAGCACACACACAAGCACAAGCGCGCGTGGGACTGTCCCCCCCCCCGGACATGCCATCAATGAGATGTTAAGTAAGAGCATCAAAGGGAGTCCCCCCTCCCCCCTCCCCAGCACTCGTGCCCATCTTTTCACAGCATGTAACACATTCCACACTCATGGGGGGACACAGTACTCATGCGGACGGGTTGGGGAGGATACGACACTCATGGGAGACATACATCTGTGTACTACACTCATGTGCCCTACACGCTCGAGAAAGCAGGTTTTGGGTTGTATTTGATACATCATGAATGGCATCAATAAAAAAAACTGGGATTTTCAAATAAATATTTTCTGCCAGATAAGTTTTCTATTTGCATCAGGGGTTCTCAAGACAATAAACGCGGCGCGGAGAGCAATATTGTTACATTTAGTCCCATAGCGGTGCCGTGATTGTTCGATACGTTATGATTATCGTATGTGCTACAACCACAACACTCTTTGATATCATACGTATTTTAGTATAGGCTTTGTTATAACATGTGATCAATGCAGTCAGCTGTTGTTGTCGGTTGTCTAATTTAAAATATGGGGCCGTCACAAAAAACTTAGACCCCCCTCCAATATGACGTCACAAAGATTTGCCCCACCCCCCATAGGGGCCGTCCATAAAGTACGTCACGCTCCATAGGGGGGAGGGGGTGTAAGAAAGTGTGACAGTTTGTGACAGGAGGGAGGGGGGAGGAGTCCAGCCATGTGTGACGTCACACTATTTTATATTACATTTTGATTATTTTGTTTATAAAAAACCAACATTTTGGTTCGAATGTGTGACGTACTTTAGGGGGGGGGGTCCGAGATGCGTGACAGTTTGTGACAGGGGGGGTAAAACTGGTCAAAAATAGCGTGACGTACTTTATGGACGGCCCCATAAAAGCTGTATTTTCTATTTGAAAAAGAGCATTTTTCAACGCAATTTTGGTCATTTAAGTATTTATTTAGTGTACGGTTGTACTCTAATATCGTGATACGCGTGAAGCAATGTAAAACGTAATAAAATAGTAAGAAATCAAATATTTAAGTGGAACTTTTATTTTAATTTGCCAGTTTTGATGTGACGTCACGTCACATCAATCAAACACCACCCCCCTCCCACTCGTCACAAATGTGTGGACCCCGCCCCTTCCCACTAGCTGCGTGATGTCATTTATGGAAGACCCCTAAGTATACGAAAGAAGTAACTATGTTACTTTAAGTCAAGTTAACACCGCCTCTGTTAACAAATTAATGTAAGAACATACATCTGTTGTTTGTTTTCTTGTTTCTTGTGCCAGTGCGAATAATAAATAGCACACAGATCTACCGAGGGCGCTTATTTCACTTCCTGGCTGCTCATTTGGGTTATTAAAAATAAAACCATTGATGAATTACAGAACAATAAATTAAAATTTAAAAAAAAAGAATTCTTCTGTGTAAACTGACTGTGTGACTGTGTGGCTGGCTTGTTGTGTGTGAGGTGCCGGTCAGTGTGGGATGCAATGGTGCACATAGTCTAGCCACTAGCTCACCATTGTGTGAAGCCGTTTAAAACGGGACTTTATCTGGGATCAAAGAATTCAGTTGTAGTTTTTAACTGGTTTTCGAAAGATGATGTCGGAGATGTCGGGTATTTGATGATTGACTTCTTAACGTGGGGAGCAGAATATTATTGGTTTACGAGCCACTGAGGGGCGGAGGGGGGGGGGACTATTAATGAGGGTCCATAGACCATTAATGAGGGTCCATAGACCATTAATGAGGGTCAATAGACTATTAATGAGGGTCCATAGACCATTAATGGGGGTCCATAGACCATTGATGAGGTTCCATAGACTATTAATGAGGGTCCAAAGACCATTAATGCAAGAGGTCCACGTATTATCGGTCAGGGGTCAAACGGATTGTTTCTATCGGTCCACGGACTAGTAGTAGGGTCCCCATATTATTGGAAGGTGTCCACATACCACTTGTAACAGAACAGTGATCGGTGGTGTTCAAATAGCCACATTCTTTTGAGAACACATGGATTGGTGGTGTGGATCTACGGCACAAGGAGGTCCATAATCCGTAATGAAGCGGGTGCGGGTGATTAGGGCTATCGAGGATTCAATGGTCAACAGTGGTATATTGCCCCATGTAAGGGGGAAGAACTAAATTAATTTCGACCAAAGACATGCCTAATAAAAATTAGATCAAATCTATCATCAGCCTCTACCATACACTTTTTTTTACACGAGTCTAGAGCGTACACCGAATTCTGACTTCACACAAAGTAAAACGAGAGCCCCCAAAAAATGGCCAATAAAACAAATGCGCTGACGCCCGTTAGTTAAATAAAGGGATGTAACCGCGTTAATTCCCATCGCACGGACGGGCTAGGGTAGACAACCGAGGATATTCCTTCTCCTTCCCGGCGGCACGGTGCAATGTTGTGTACACAGGCAACAGTGGACGGCCTTGGGTCAACAGTAGTCAAGATTGGCAGTCGACTGCTGTTGTAACGCGTGGCACCCGGCGATCTCGAAGGTTCTGGGCGACTCGGTCACAGGTTCTCAAACTGAGAAACCCCCAACGTTTAACAGACCATTACACGAGTGTCGACACCGGGGTCTGATCATTTGAAGTCAACACAGGGAAGGAATGATAGATTCTTGCAACACACAACACGTAACTTATGTAACAAACAAGATGCGTTATTTAAATTTCACAATGTGTTATCTATTCATAAGACATAAACTGGTAAGACTGTGCAATGACGAATTCAAAGCTATTATATAAGGTTTACAACACAATTTGGTTTTTAAGTTTTCTTACTGATCACAAAGTATCATCTACCACCATGCCAAAGGTCAAGTCAATGTTCCCTTAAAGCTGCGCAGCCGCGCAGATACCTGACCGACACGCGCAGCAGTTCAGAATTACCGAGCAGCAAATTTTGTAAAATACTGCACAAAAATGGAAGCTGTGCAACGAGGTGTTCTGTTTTTTTACTTTGCACACGGACCAATGAACCTTAGAGGGAACATTGCAAAGGTATTTCATTTATTAAAGGATTAACACTCAGGGACAGAATGATGCAAGAATTGACTTCACGACCGTAACCTTCAACCGGGAAGGGGGAACTGATTGTTGATGTTTGTTTCTGGTTAATTAGAGGCATGTTTAATGTTGGAAGTGTAGCACGGAGCACTCCCAACGACGTGGTATGTTTAATGTTGGAAGTGTAGCACGGAGCACTCCCAACGACGTGGTATGTTTAATGTTGGAAGTGTAGCACGGAGCACTCCCAACGACGTGGCATGTTTAATGTTGGAAGTGTAGCACGGAGCACTCCCAACGATGTGGCATGTTTAATATTGGAAGTGTAGCACGGAGCACTCCCAACGACGTGGCATGTTTAATGTTGGAAGTGTAGCACGGAGCACTCCCAACGATGTGGTATGTTTAATATTGGAAGTGTAGCACGGAGCACTCCCAACGACGTGGCATGTTTAATGTTGGAAGTGTAGCACGGAGCACTCCCAACGATGTGGTATGTTTAATATTGGAAGTGTAGCACGGAGCACTCCCAACGATGTGGTTGGTCATTGTTGAAAATGAGCTCAGTCAAAATGAAGAAATGTTCAGTTATAGAACCGTCTCAGGTCTAGGCAGAGTAAACCCTAAAATAAAGCGCTCCTTATAAAGTAGCTTTGCCATCTTATGCTGAAGTGCGTTTTTTAATACACACGATGCAACGTAATGTAAACATGAGAGAATATCGCAATTTAAAAGCTGTGGACCCAAAAACATTGGATAATGTAAAGTGCTCACATAGTGACAAAACAATGGCCTTATCCTTACAATAGCGGACAAGAGGCGATGTCTTTGCTGCAAAGCAGAGCAACACACAAAAAATTAAATTCAATATAACTCAAATGGGATTTTAAATTAAAAATCGGATGAAAAAATACGAAGCAGAGTGCAAGGTCAAGAATTTTCGTACTAAAGATGAAAAAAAAATATGTTTTCATCATGATGAGTGAAGCAGCCGTTCAAACTGAATCCAAAAAGCTGACAACAGAGCACGGGTTTTAGGCTCCACGCTTGGATTTGACTTCTACGGTTATGACCTGGCTGAACCACGTGACCACAACCGTGACTGCAACACAATTAAATCTACTCACCCTCATCTCCAGGATTTTTACATTTAATAACATTGAAAATAAGAAAAATATGGAAAAGTATTTTATTCGTTGGCCATGTTGGCTACAACAAAATTAATGTACTCACCGTCTTCTTCAAAAATTTGACAATTGGTTAGAAAAAGTTTTTAAAAAAAACAGAGAGCTATTATATTTGATGGCCGTGTTGGCTCAAACAACAAAAAAGAAACAATTTGAACGAATGTGATACTCACGACTCGAGCCGTCACCCAACAAATGATGACTGACACACATCACTTCCCCCTTCTCTCCGCCCCCTTCCCCCCCCCCACGTCACTGGATGAGCAGGTTAAATTCAGTACTAAAGCTCTTCCCGGTCCGTGTCGAGGCAATAAATATTCCTGGCACGAGATTACTAAATTTAGACGTTGCTTCGCGGAACCATAAAAAGTTAAAGAACAAAACGCCCCTTTTTGTGACACACGCTTAACTCATTGGTCTATTTTTCTTTTCTTTTTTTTTAAAACTAGATGGTTTTTTCCATGCCATTTACATAGCCTATTAGACATATATCTATACTGCTTGATTTAATGTTCACATTTTTTTTTCTTAAGATCTGATAACGAGATGTGTTGTGATGTCGGCTGTTTAAACAAAGAGTTCTACGGACTCGCGATACGACGCTAGATGTGAGACAAGGTCCAAGGGTTCTCTCTTGAATACGAGTCGACAATTCAATGTTCCCTCTTAGGTTCGTTGGCCCGTGTGCAAAGTAATAAAACGCATGTGCAAAGTTGCACAGCATCCATTTATTTTTTTCGTGCAATATTTTAACAAATTTGATGCGCCGTATTTCTAAACTGCTGCGCGGCGTCGGTCAAATATCTGCGCGGCCGCGCAGCTTAAATGGGACATTGGGTCCCCATTATATATATATATATATAATATACGCCAATCGTCTTCTGTCGATAGTGGGCGGGGTGTGATGCTGGTAGGAGGCTAAGGACGCGATCTTTCCACTAATCTTTAAAAGCAATAGAAAACCTATCCTACAGTGAAGTATCATGGAGTACACAACAGATGACAGTATTGACATCATCGTTCAGGTCTGTAGCACACTTTAGTCCGGCTAACTTTGTAAACTGATGTCAAGCACATCGACTAAATAGCCATAGAGTCGACTGTGCCGCCTAGCATCATACTGCTCGATTCCCCACCCCCCACCCCACCTTCCTACCCATAATGTCGTCCGGATCTCCTCCTATTTACTTCATCAAGTATACAAACACGGCCAAAAAAAATGTTAACAAAACAATTAAAATGACAACGTGTACATTAAATAAAGCCCTAGCAAAGAAACTGTTTAATGCTTATATAAAGAGATCTTAACTGCGCAGTTGTTTTTATGTTTCTTGTACGCGAATAAACATGGTTCAGTAGCCGCCCCAGAGCATTGCAAGTTAGTATGCGCACAGCACGGAGTGTACTGAACGATTTACAGGAAATCTGAGACGTTATTAGAGATATATCGGTAAATTATCAGTGTACGGTATCAACACCGAGAGACTGATAACTTGTGTTCTTTTCGGGTAAGACTCCGCCAGAAGAGTCGGGTGCATGTAGTTCACAAAAAGGCGTGCGAGCTCGGCTGGCGTAACGAGAGTCGCCGGTTTGAGTCTCCGTGAAGGCAGGGCTTTGTTCCCGTGGCTAGGGGTGTCCCTGAGTCCACCCCGGTCCAAATGGGTGCCTGGCACCAGTTGGGGAAAACAAAGGCGGCTGGGCATTGTGCCACACAATCCCCTCACAGCCGTGGTCTGGGGAACGCTGCGTCACTTGCCAACAGGCCAATGTGTACGTAGGACGCAGTAATCTTCCATGCAGAAGAAGCATCTGTAATGATGGCATTTCTACCAGACGGGCTCATTAACGAGGTGTTTCCACATGCACATCGGGTTGATGTTGGGAGACAGGAGTCGGGCGTGAGAGGCCTCCACCCGTCACATGGTTCGAGAGTCCCCGCGCCGCTCCTCTGTCTCTGATGAACACATGAACAGTCATGAAACGTGGACAGTTATTTAACACTACTGTCAAACTGTCACGATAATTGCTGATAGTGCAAACGGTCGAGTACGGCGGTCCTCAAAATAGCGCGGGTTTCATTGTGCCCATTGTGTCCAATGTGTGTCCGCTCACGAAATTTTTTTAAGCGCCTGTTTCTAATTCTTCAAACCTCTGAAAATTAATTTTCCCCCTCCATGTAACCATCTGTGATTTATTGAGAACATATGGGCTATCAAATATTATATCTGCATTGAAAGGCAATCAGTTCCACCCCTTAATTAAAGTTTAACGTTTTAAAGTACCCATTAGTAAGTTTGTGTATCACATTCCACATCATATTTAACACGAATTGCAATAAATATTCCGAAACCTATAGTACATAACATATGACACAGCCTGTGTGAGATTACATATCCCATATCCGAAATACTGTGGATGTCTCACAGCCTTAATGCATTACACATCTCAAAGTCTGCACTACAAAACATTATCTCAATACACATTTCGATTGCTTTATTACGTTACATTCCCCACAACATATTGTACTTCACTTTATTAAATATCCTAAAGTATATGCTACATTACATATCCCGAAGCTAATTAAATTTAATTACAATGACATTTACTAGTTAAAACAACATTTATTTCAAGCATTAACCTATATTATTCTGAGTCCTATATTACTCACAATGCTATATTATTTCTTATCCTATATTATTCCTAATCCAATATTATTCCGAATCCAAATTATTCCTAATTATGAATTATTCCTAATCCTTTATTATTCTTTCCAATATTATTCCTAATCCTGTTTGTTCCGAATCTGAATTATCCTTATCCTAATCCAAAATTATTCCTAATCCATATTATTCCTAATTATAAATGATTCTTAATCCTATATATTTGACTATTTCGCTAAGGTTGAGGCACCGTTTAGATCAGATCTATAAGACATTTAACATGACGGTCCACTGGGTTTGCACAGATTTCAATTGTTACCAGACATCGAAGTATACCCTTTTAAAGGGAGGCAAACAGTCGAGTTTTCCGTCTCAGACCCAACCACCCCAACACGCATCTATTTGTAGACTGTTTAATCCAAGAGTTGAAGAACGATGTGATTGACAGTAACAGTTAGAGGTATAAAGTATAAACCACTAACTTTATTCTAACCACTTGATAAAAACAAACACATGGTGAGCCCGCTAATCGCAATATTCTAACTCAGGGGTCGGGAAACTATGGCTCGCGGGCAAGATGTGGCTCTATCGATGGCTGCATATGGCTCTCTGACAATTGTTGACATATTTTTTTAAACGTTTATTCAGACTCCTTTGATCTACATACTACATATTAATTGCATGTAAAAAACAGCATAACAATGTTATTTAATAGAATTCAGAGACATAATTGTTGTACTTTTAGTGTTGAAATGACACAAAATGCACACATTTACTTGAATTTTTTGTTTTAAACATACTGCATGGCTCTCACAGAATTACTTTTCAAAATATGTGGCGTTTATGGCTCTCTCGGACGAAACGTTTCCCGACCCCTGTTCTAACTAATGAGAGGCGAACTCACCTGTACCTAATTGACCTAACCCCGTGAGACTCACTGTTCTCCTTCTTATCATTATTAAAGTAAAGTAATCCTCAAACGGGGAAATGTTTTGTGGCGTATTGTGTCTGTGCAATTGTCTTAAATGGAACTTCTTGTTGTTTTGTCATCCAGGTACATTAGAGAAAAAAAACTAATGTAAAGTAAATCATTTATAAACTGTTTTTCAAATTTTCTTTTTATTTAATTACATCACCCACTGGGATGGTTGTGTACGGGTTAGCTTTAAAATAGAGTGGCGCCTTAGATATTGACAACCATCGGAATAATGGTAACTAACTAATTTATGCAGGTCTCTGAACACAACCCTCTACTATCTCACACTGTTTAATTTATAGGGTTAAATCGGACTAACGGCTGGTGTGTGAAACACACAGTTTGAGGACCACTGACACACCCGCGATGTGCCTGATTGGTCTTCGGCCAGTTATCTTTAGTTATCTGAACGTCGCTTTCAGAATTAACCAGTTGTTTTTCTTTTTCTTTCTTTTTCCACGAAAATCCGAGGTCTTCGCTAACTGGTGCAACTTTGCCTTAAGGAACTCGTGGTATTATGTCTTCAGTTACTAGTGCCACTCTTTCTTAAAAATAGTGTCAATCTGCCTTAAGTAACTAATCCTGCTTTTTCTTCTGTGACCAGTGCCACTCTGGTTTCTTCAGTAACTAATACCACTACGCGTCAAGTAACTAGTACTACTGTTTCTCCAGAGAGCAGCGCCACTCTGCCTTTAGTGGCCAGTGCTTCTATTTCTTTAGTATACCTAGTACCACTCTATGCCTTTATTTCTTAACTAGTGAACTTATTTATTAATTAACTAGCACCACCCTTTCTTCAGTAAAGTGTGATACTATTTCTCATCTAATGTGTGCCACTCCCGCATTAAGCAGCTAGTGTAACTTTTCTTTGGTCCACTGACATCCCCACAGTACCGTTACAAAAGATACTGTAACAACAAGGTTCACGCCTCTCATCTTTCAAGCGTTCGGTTCGCATGTGTCAGTTTGTTATAAGTTGTTGTGTTTATTTGCGTGCAAACAGCCGACAGCCCCATTAAACAGCAGCGCCGTGGTGAGACCTGATGGTTGCATGTCACTGAGACTGTGTGTGTTTGGGTTCAGTCGTATCGGCGCCAAACAGTACAGCAATAAACACATGGAAACAATAAGTGGCTCGAGTTACGACCTACATTTACTTGGTCTATTTCAGTGTGTTGTGGGTTTTTTTTCCCCCTTAAACGTGAAGTGACACATAGTGTGTAAATAAATTAACCCTAGGATGAATGAAGACATGAACCCGACAGTGTATGGAAATATGTACCCTGGAGTGTTTGAAGTGGGGCTGGGCCGGATTTATGAAGTGAAATCCGACCCGGAGCCGGATTTTTTAAGAATGACCTGATTCCGGATTTCCAGGAGCCGAAATCCGGTACACCCTAGTGTGAAGACGTGTATCCGTGTACCCAAATATGAAGCGATGAACTTTGAAATGTATAAAATATTGTTTAACAGCCTTTCATTGTTCACCTTTTTCTGCATATCTATAAAGATTGTATTCATTGTTTGTTGTGTGAATGTGGGTAACTTTATAACCACAATTTTCTTCACCTTTTCTGCGTATCTATAAAGATTGTATCCACTGGTCAGTGAATGAACTGTGGGTAACTTTTATAACCACCACCTTCTTCACATTTTTAATATTTTGAACGTAAAATTATATTACTTTAATCAGTATGATTGGTGTCGCAATGTGAACTGAAGAGGGTCATTAATATAGGACTGTGTTTTTCTCGTTCTCAGCGTTTTAAATTATAAAAACTTGAAGTTGAAGTCTGATTCAGTTCTTTGGTTTGCGCATATTGGAGATTTCTTTTGTCCTGTTGCTAGGTACATGAAGTGCTATAGGCTTAACAATATTATGTATCCTTGGAGTGTATTAACAATTTGTTTGACATTTTTTGATGAAGGTCTTCGGCAACAGATGACACGGAATAGAAAACAACAACAACAAAAAACACGACTCAGTAAAACAAGTTTAAAACGACCAAGAATAGACAATATATAATTTACTAAGAATAGACAATACATCATTGACTAAGAATAGACAATACATGATTGACTAAGAATAGACAATACATGATTGACTAAGAATAGACAATACATCATTGACTCAATTAAACAAAATCTATAGTAAGAATTCTTTGTTTATTGATTCTTTTTTAACAACGATTTTTATTTTATGTACAGATTCTTTTTATATATGTACATTTTCTTTTTTATTAGTTTTTATTTTTTTAATACTGTCATTTGTATTCATTTTATTGAATTTTTAAAATATTCTTTTCTTTTTTTTCTTCCTTTTTCTTTTTTTTAAAATTTCGTTGCCTTTTCTTTTTTTTAATTATAATTTTCTTGCTTTTTTTTTCTTATCTTATCCTTCCTCATTCTCTCTCTTTCTAGGTGACCCAACCACTTTCTCTTTTTCGTTCTCTCTCTCTCTCTCTCTCTCTTTCTCTCTGTCTCTCTCCAGTTATTTCCTTCTCTCTCCTGATACCCCTTTGTGTAATGTGCAATGCTCTTATTTGTCCAGTGATTGCGCCAAATTTCCCAGAAGTGAGTTGTTCTCACGTGTATAGCTTCCTTCTTCATGGGGTTCAGTTTTTGTTTCCTTTATTCCTGAGGTCCAGTGCCCCTGGTCTGGTGTCCAGTGCCCTTGGTCTGGTGTCCAGTGCCCCTGGTCTGGTGTCCAGTGCCCTTGGTCTGGTGTCCAGTGCCCTTGGTCTGGTGTCCAGTGCCCTTGGTCTGGTGTCCAGTGCCCCTGGTCTGGTGTCCAGTGCCCTTGGTCTGGTGTCCAGTGCCCTTGGTCTGGTGTCCAGTGCCCCTGGTCTGGTGTCCAGTGCCCTTGGGCTGGTGTCCAGTGCCCTTGGGCTTGTGTCCAGTGCCCCTGGTCTGGTGTCCAGTGCCCTTGGGCTGGTGTCCAGTGCCCCTGGGCTGGAGTCCAGTTTCCTGGGGCTGGTGTCCAGTGCCCTTGGTCTGGTGTCCAGTGCCCTTGGTCTGGTGTCCAGTGCCCTTGGTCTGGTGTCCAGTGCCCTTGGTCTGGTGTCCAGTGCCCCTGGTCTGGTGTCCAGTGCCCTTGGTCTGGTGTCCAGTGCCCTTGGTCTGGTGTCCAGTGCCCCTGGTCTGGTGTCCAGTGCCCTTGGGCTGGTGTCCAGTGCCCTTGGGCTGGTGTCCAGTGCCCCTGGTCTGGTGTCCAGTGCCCTTGGGCTGGTGTCCAGTTCCCTTGGGCTGGTGTCCAGTGCCCCTGGGCTGGAGTCCAGTTTCCTGGGGCTGGGGCCCAGTGCCCTGGGCTGGGGTACAGTCCCATTGGGCTGAGGTGAAATGCACTTGGGGGTGGGATTCTTTTCTTCGATGTCTGTCTTTACTTTAGAGACTCCATTCACGTGCAGTAACGCAAGCAGTTGTTCTGAACTCGAAAAAATACCAAGTGACATAACGATTGACAACTTTGACTAGACAATCAAAATACCAAGCGACATAACCATTGACAACTTTGACTAGACAATCAAAATACCAAGCGACACAACCATTGACAATTTTGACTAGACAATCAAAATACCAAGCGACATAGCCATTGACAACTTTGACTAGACAATGAAAAAGACCAAGCGACAAAACCATTGACAACTTTGACTTGACCAAAAAAGACCACGCGACCAAACCATTAACAACTTTGACTTGACAATCAAAAAACGAAGCGAAACAAAACATTGACAACTTTGAATTGACATTCAAAAGAACGAAGCGAAACAAAACATCGACAACTTTGAATTGACAATCAAAGGACCAAACAGCAAGCAAACGGCAAGTTTGGCCGAACGATCTATAGGCAGCACTACCAACTACCAAGCAAACAAAAAAACTTATTTAACCTAATCCACACGGGAATGGCGCTAGGAGCATCCCGTTATAAAATACATCAACTTCTAATTCTTTTTTTTTAATTTTTATTTTGTACCATGCGCAGAGAGATGCAGTTCGAATCCCTTGTGTCCCTGGGATACCGTGAGCAACTGGGCGACCAGGAAACGTGACGTCATGTCGTTTAACACACACCGGCACGGTGACCCAACGTTTGTCATTTCTTGATCCCCGTGGGGGCACACCGACACCCCTTAGCCACACACAAAAAAGACCCACCTCCGCCTATTCTCCCAGCAAGATCAATACACAAGGAACCGAATCAACGACTGTCGTGTACAAAATTAATGACCGATTCTCGGACTTCTCCCTCAGTTTCAAACCAAACAACATGTCTTTAACAATTTGGTCGACAATTTATTATTATTTTCGGATGGGGGGCGCTCAGTTTTTTTATTGTCAGGACTTTTTTTTTAACACCCTTATTTTTACTACAGATACGATGGACCGTTTGTCTCACTTTGGGACGGGAGGGGGGCGGTTCAATGAGCAGACGATAGATAGTGAGAGTTTTTTGATGACACGCCATGATTGAGCCGGAGGCACATCAGATGAACTGTGCCAGGGCAGGTTCGACACCATGGAAACCTAAACCTACAGGTTGTTATAGTTTGAGGTTCGCCACTTACGAGACGGGGCAATTTTTGTTAACGTGGTATCAACTTTTATTTAAAGTTCAATTTGTTTACTTTCATAAATTCGTTGGATAAAAACTGCTCAAGTGGCGCACTGGCTATCGTCCTAATAGTGTTGCTGGACAAAAAGAAATGAAAAACTCTTGGTGTCAGCGTCTCCAGTTTTATAATAGTCGTACTTGTCCAGAGAAATTCCTTACTTTTCAGAGTTATAAATGGAACATTTGTCACGAGATATAAATATATTACTTGCCCAGAGCTATAAACATCTTACTTGCCCAGAGCTATAAATATCTTACTTGCCCAGAGCTATAAACATCTTACTTGCCCAGAGCTATAAACATCTTACTTGCCCAGAGCTATAAATATCTTACTTGCCCAGAGCTATAAACATCTTACTTGCCCAGAGCTATAAACATCTTACTTGCCCAGAGCTATAAACATCTTACTTGGCCAGAGCTATAAACATCTTACTTGCCCAGAGCTATAAACATCTTACTTGCCCAGAGCTATAAACATCTTACTTGCCCAGAGCTATAAATATATGACTTGTCTAGAAAAATAATTGTCTTATTAGTCCAAAGGTATTAATATCTTACTTGTTCGGAGGTATACTTGTCTTAAGGTATACATATCTTAATTGTCCAATTGTTTGATTTGTCCTGTGGTATAAATATCTAACTAGTCCAGAGGTATAAATACTAAATACCTTTCTCTTCAGGGGTATAAATGACGCACTTGTCCAGAGGTATAAGTGTCTTATTTGTCTGGGGGTATAAATGCGCTACTGGTCGTGGGGAGTCAATATGTCAATCGCCGTTTGCATTTGCGTACGTATGGGGCCATTCCGTAAGTTCCGCCGGTGACAGAAAAAAACTCAACCTGGCGAAAGTGGCTGAATCTCACCAAATTAATCTAGGCAGGGGAAGGGAGTGAGAGCGGTTGGTTGATTTAGATCGGGCTGGCGGTTTGAGAGAAAGTCGGTCAACCGGTCGAATACCTAGTGACGAGTCATGTCTTGTCGTCGGCAGGTTAGCCGATTTATTTTATTTTATTTACAGAAGAGCTAGGAGCCGATGCGAGTTCCGGAACCGACAAGGAGAGTGGTAGTGAGACAGAGAGAGGGTAAAGAAAGAGAGAGAGCAAGAAGGGATGGAGGGGAGAGAGCGGGGATAATGGAGTGAGAGAGAAAAAGGGGGAGAGATAGAGGGATAGAGAACGGGAGGGAGTAAAGATGGAGATAGAGTGGAGAAAAATATTGGGAAATATAGAATAAGTGAGAAGGGGTGGAGAGAGGGGGGGGAGAAGTGAGAGGGGGGGAAAGAGAGACAGAGGGAGCGAAGAAAACGAGTGGAGCGAGAGACGAGAGGATGTGGTGCCAGTGCATCCATTGGTCACATTAGTGGCGGCTTGAATTTACAGAAGACTTACAAAGTGAGTTAACATACAGAATAACAAAGAGTTTCAACGAGGAGGGTTGAGTGGTGCCTGTGACGGAGGTGTGAAGAGTCCGAGGAGGGAGGGAGGGCGGCAGGAGGGTTGAGGGGGTGCCTGTGACGGAGGTGTGAAGAGTGCGAGGAGGGAGGGAGGGAGGGTGACAGGAGGGTGTGACCGGAGCTGTCTGGGCTTATATGTGTCAACTTGAACAGGTCGTGTCGGTACGCGAACTGCCAGGTGAAAGTACGGGGGCGGGGGGGGGGTGTTTGTAGGTCACAGCAGGTATCCGCCTGTCACCAACAGTCACTGTGTTAGGTCGATACTTAGGTGACGCTTACGCTTGAAACACAGAACGGTTTTTGTTTAAAATAACTTCGTTTATTTCGATATAATTTAATTAAAATATAATAAATTAGAAACAAAATTAAAATTTAAATACTTTGCGATTAATTAGTTGTTGTTTTTTTTTCAATTCTTAAAAACTATTGATGCAACTGAGCTTTGGTAGCGGAAAATTAAATGTTCAACATGTCTATGCTGGAATTTAAGGGGATGCAACTCATTAATATCTTCAACTTTTAAAAACGTGTGCGAATATTCTCCCTTAGTACGCTACTAATGACCATTGTATTTTACAAATACGTACATAAGTAACTAGCAAGGGTTTAACTACCGTTTCTCCGCGTAGATATGCAAAAGTTAAACCACAGTCAACTGTACGTACATTTGCAAGAGATAAACTACAGTTTGCCTGCGCACATAAGCAGGTTAAACTATAGTTTTTATGCGTTAATATGCAAGAGTTGAATTACAGTTTCAATACGTACATATGCAAAGTTAAAAACTACGGTTTCAATACGTACTTATTCACGAGTTAAGCTACAGTTTCTCTGCATACATAAGCTAGAGGCAAGAGATCAACAACAGTTTCTCTGCATACATAAGCTAGAGGCAAGAGATCAACAACAGTTTCTCTGCATACATAAGAAAGAGGCAAGAGATCAACAACAGTTTCTCTGCATACATAAGAAAGAGGCAAGAGATCAACAACAGTTTCTCTGCATACATAAGAAAGAGGCAAGAGATCAACAACAGTTTCTCTGCGTACATAAGCTAGAGGCAAGAGATCAACAACAGTTTCTCTGCATACATAAGCTAGAGGCAAGAGATCAACAACAGTTTCTCTGCGTACATAAGCTAGAGGCAAGAGATCAACAACAGTTTCTCTGCATACATAAGCTAGAGGCAAGAGATCAACAACAGTTTCTCTGCATACATAAGAAAGAGGCAAGAGATCAACAACAGTTTCTCTGCATACATAAGCTAGAGGCAAGAGATCAACAACAGTTTCTCTGCATACATAAGAAAGAGGCAAGAGATCAACAACAGTTTCTCTGCATACATAAGAAAGAGGCAAGAGATCAACAACAGTTTCTCTGCGTACTTATGCATATATAGAAATATTGATTAGAAACATAGAAAATTGTGTCAAAGAAAAACATTTCTAGAAATTTAAAAAAATTAGATTAAGAAAACTGGAAACAATGGAAAGGTGTGTACGGGATCAGCACCTACAATCACCGCACTAATTAACATATGGACCAAGCCGCGCGGTTGTTAACAACACGTCGCTTGAGCCGGTGGCTTTAAACGAGAAATCTTTTAGAACCTTCGGTGTGTTCAGGACCGTTATCGTTATCTTCCCCCCACTTGTGACTATCATCCACATCAACTGGACCTCAATAAAACCTATGACCACCCCTTCTAACCCGTCTCACTGTCGGGCGTCATAATTAGTGGGAAGCTGGGTTTTAAGGAATCGAATCTTAGTTTGTTTCACTACCGTGCACACGAGCCTCTAGAACAGTGGTTCTTAACCTTGTTGGGGGTACTGAACCCCAACTGTTTAATATCCGCCATTCACCGAATCGTTCTTAATGATGGCCAAGTGGGGCGCGTGTCATCAAGAATCATAAGATTCGGGTGTGTGTGTCCTTGACCTCCGCCGAACCCATGAGACTGACTCGCCGAACCTCTAGGGTTCGGTCGAACCCAGACTAAGTAAGAAACACCTCTCTAGAAGAAGAAAAAAAACCAAAAAGAAACTTTCAGGTCGAGCATCAGAGAACTACTTGGTGTTAGTGTCTAACTCAAAATCCTAATGATAAAACTGGCGACAGAAACCTCAGCCCGAATCACACCCACTACATCTACAGCATTGGACCTGGAAGAAACGTTCTGGGATCGGAACTGTCACGTGATTGCTGGAGACCTCTTGACGGTTTCGTCCCAATTACCACCCCCCCCCCAACCCTTCAGCCTTTTATTTTGATAATATTTATTTGTTTGTTTGTTGGTTTTTTTGTGGGGGGTTTTTTCGATTCAAGTTTTTAACTTTTTTTCATTCCCCATCACACCCTTCTGGTCCTTTCAACGCCCGGGCCATTTTAACTGACTCGTGTTGAGAACTGAGTGGAAACAACATTAAAATTGACCAACTACGTATGTACCACGCCAACAGAGCGCAGGTGAACAACACGCCCCCCTGCCGTTATCTGGGTCCTTGATCTTAGCTCAGCTTACAAGGCGCTGTTATCTCACGAACACACACACACACACACACACACACAATCATCGACAGATAACACTCTTAATGAGGTTGACCTAATTTAAAAAACACCGATGATCAGACCCGGGTCCCCGGTTTTATCAGCAGTCCCACTATATGATGTCCCCAGTTCATTCATTTCTAACAGTAGGGCACGTAGAGGCACAGATCACAGTCTTACGTTTATGTCGACACATAGCGAGGGTCTCCAAATATCACGGGGTCCCGAGCGTGGACATTTTATGGTTATACAACAGGGGTGGACATCGGGGGTCACCGACAAGGGGCCCTCAACCCCTGACATTGGATAGATGACCCTGAATCATTGGGTAGTCACCTCTCACCATTGAGTCATAACCCCGTGTGTCTGGTTGCGCCCCAGGGTTACTAGACTGTGAACCCAGGATAGCAAGTCAGGCTGCGGTTCCAATCCAACTCACACCCTCCCGGGGCATAAAAGAAACCTCAACATCCAATGCATATAACCTGATTTTTCTGTTAGATTATTCCGTGAGTTACAACAATCTTAAAGGTTAGACTGGGTTCGGTTGTTGTTGTTGTTTTTTCTCGCTCTCTTCTTTTTTTTAACTACGGATCTAGTGAAGCAGATGTGATCAACGCCCCGCCCCCGCCCCCACCCCGAACACCGCCTCATACACGGGCTCTGAGATAGTACGACATACCTGATACGCGAAAGAGACAGCGAGAAGTAAAATGGAGAAATTTCTTGCATACATGTATACTCGTTCCCATCCCATGATGTCTTAACAAGGGTAGTCATATGTGACGGGTCGGCTATGGGGGGTGGGGGGGCGTGGGAACCGCACACACCTTCAATACAATATTAAGGTGAACTTGTAGATATGGGCAGAGGGGTCAGGAAGTGGGGGGGGGGTCCACAGAGGTGCCAGGATGTGACAAGCGACAAAAGCGAGTCATAGGGGCACCACGATATGACATGGGGCAACGGTGGGTCATTGGGGCACAACAGTGGGTCATAAGGGCACCGC
This sequence comes from Ampullaceana balthica, assembly GCA_944989445.1. Classification (NCBI taxonomy): domain Eukaryota; kingdom Metazoa; phylum Mollusca; class Gastropoda; family Lymnaeidae; genus Ampullaceana; species Ampullaceana balthica. The sequence goes on along the minus strand of CALYLW010000091.1, from coordinate 638,265 downwards.
TGGGTCACAGGGGCACCACGCTATGACAGGGCACAATAGTTGGTCTTAGGGGGGAAAAACTATGATTTGCCTTATGACTTGACAATTTTTGATGCCACATTACGTGGTCGCCCTCACATCACTATCACTATTAATAATACAATTCGGAAAAATTCCCGCTTGGCCACATATTGAAAGTGGTATTCCCGTTAGAAATGGCAGTGAATACATTTCCGACCCCTGGTCGGTTTATTCACTGGAATTATCGGTTAAATTACAACACGGTCGGTTGATCGAGAGGAATGATTTTTACAGTCACGATTTTAAGAATGAGAAATAAAATAAGATATTTGAAATGCTCATAAAAAATGTCAAGCAAACAAAAGAGTCGTTAAAGAAAACCTAGAAAACCAGGTACGTAAGTCACAACCAATATTACCTTTAAACTGACCGACGGCGCGCAGCAGTATAGAATTACTGCGCAGCAAATTTTGTAAAACATTTCACAAAAAATGGATGCTGAGGAACTTTGCAAACGGACCGGCGTACTTTAGTGGGAACATTGGTCGGAACCTAATGGTAGAACAGTGACTATTTTCCAATGAAACAGTTAATTGAAGACACATTGCTGAGAGAGAGAGAGCGCGCGAGAGAGAGAAAGAGAGAGAGTAAAGGGAGAGAAATAGAGAGACGGGGAAAGAAAGAGTGAGTGAGAGAGAGAGAGAGAGAGAGAGAAAGAAAGAGTGAGTGAGAGAGAGAGAGAGAGAGAGAGAGAGAGAGAGAGAGAGAGAGAGAGAGAGAGAGAGAGAGAGAGACAGACAGACAGACAGACAGACAGAGAGAGAGAGAGAGAGAGAGAGACAGAGATAGAGGGGGGGGCGACTTCAATTCCAGGAGGTGGTGTGGCTGGAGATCAAGTCGCCGTAGCAGTGGCCGGTTCCAGGCGACGTTTGCCATGTTTGACACCCAGTAAGATACCACCAGCTGTGTTCACAAGGATTACTAGACTGTGAACCCAGGATGGTACCCTAATCAATGTCAACAGTCGTATCGATGATGGCGCTCTACGGTCATGGTAGTCTTTGATGTTGTTGTTTTTCTTTTTTCTGTTTTTTTTTCTAATCATTGCCAGCTTAACTTGGCAAGATAGGATGAAAGACTTGAAGAGCCTTACACCGTGAGATGGTAAGAATCCATTGATGGTGTGATATGACGAGCCTTACACTGTGAGATGGTAAGAATCCATTGATGGTGTGATATGACGAGCCTTACACTGTGAGATGGTAAGAATCCATTGATGATGTGATATGACGAGCCTTACACTGTGAGATGGTAAGAATCCATTGATGATGTGATATGACGAGACTTACACTGTGAGATGGTAAGAATCCATTGATGATGTGATATGACGAGACTTACACTGTGAGATGGTAAGAATCCATCGATGACGTGATATGACGAAACTTACTGGCATCCCTAAAAAAAATGCTGCAGCCCTTGACGAAAATGGACAAAGACTTGCTCTGGTGAGCGTCAACAAAACAACAAAAGATATAACGCGAGCCGGTGGCTACTGAATGCGTGACTCCGCCCCTGGTCTGACCCTGGTGCCGAAAAGTAAAACCTCACCGTGGTGCCGCCTGCCGTTCTGTAGTCCCCCCCCTCTTACAGATAAGATACCACCAGCTGTGTTCACATGGTATTCACTGTGCAACACACGCAGTACCCTAGCCTGTAAGAGCGGCACTCTTTCGTTACCCACAATGGACCGGCATGTGGCAGTATCATTAACTAATAATGTCTCTATATTATTCATGACGGTTTCACAATCGTAAGACGTCAACAGGAATGGCAATAGGCTTGATCATTTCTGTGACCCCAACGCGTCATAGGCCATTCGGTCATATCTATTTTTAGGCTCTTCGTTGTCAGTAAGGTCAAACTTTCTCAAACATGGCTAGCAACAGTGTGTTTAATAGTGTTATAGTGCTATCTGAAAACGATGTTCCAGGTGCTAATTTGGACAAAAAAAATATTTCTTCTCACTCAGTTTTGCAGCCGAAAAAAGTTATTAAAATGTCGAAGACTTAAAACTTTAATAAATAAGCCGTAACATAGTATTTTAAATTATTTAAAGATGAGTGTAAGCGTTCATATTCGTAACTACGGTAAACACTAGTCCTAGCGTAGTCAATTATTAACATATATGTATTTTAATATTGTTTTCCTTGGCCCTTGCCTTATAAAAATATATGCCTTTAGTAATAAACTTACACTAAGATTATGACTTTAATTATAATTACATCATAGTATGAAAGAATAAACGTCATGGACGAACGAGCAACTAGTGAAAGTGTAAGCGGTCGTTCCGGCCGTCGCACTACTACTAGTACTAGTGCTAACAAACGTATATTTAATATAAATTGTTTTCGTTGGTTCATATAAATTATAGATGCCTTAGTATTTATTAGTAATAAAATTACACTAAGATTATGACTTTAATTATAATTACATCATAGCATGAAAGAATAAACTTCATGGACGAACGAGCAACTAGAACTAGTTACTACTAACTTATTACTAGATAATAGAGTTAGAGCCTCAGCAGATGCAGAGTCACTAATTATAATTCATTTACATAATTCATGCTCCCAAGGACGTTCCATTTCGCATAATATAATATTACATAATATAACTATAACCATCTATTGATATTTAAATAAATAAGCATAGGCCTAAGAGTTTATTTAAGATGAGTGAAAGTGTAAGCGGTCGTTCCGGCCGTCGCCACTACTAGTACTAGTACTAGTCACTAGTGCTAACAAACTTATATTTAATATAAATTGTTTTCGTTGGTTCATATAAATTATATATGCCTTAGTATTTATTAGTAATAAACTTACACTAAGATTATGATTTTAATTATAATTACATCATACGTTTTAGAAGTAAATAGTATTTGAATGTATAAAATTCTCGGACGAATGAGCGAATGAACTAAAAATAAAAAAAAGTATAGTCTGTATATTTACATATTAATATTAAATTCACTCTCGCAAGGAAGCTCTATTTCGCATTATTATAATATATCAAATAATATGACCTTATATTTTTCTTTAAAATTCTATAAAATCAAGCTTTTGAACAAGTTTTAGATAATTTCAATGAGCGCATTCTCTCTAATAGTTATGAATAAATATTCACTACTTGACCTTACGGCACCTCAGGCGGTGACCTAGTTATAGATCGAGTCTATTATTAGACTTCCGGTAAATTATGACCAAGCCTATAGCGTGAGTCGTGGGAAACCTTAAAAGAGAAATGAAATGTTTTTAAAAAAACTATAAACATCGGGGTGATGGGGAGGGGTTGCATTGGGTACACAAAGGTGCTCGGGAGACAGAAGAGAACCGATGATTGCTCTAAGCCCTTGGAGCAATAATGACAAATTGCGGAACATTTTAAATGACGTAGAGTGTTTCCAATGGTTACTACAATTTCACCCCCCCCCCAAAGTTTAATTTGTGACGTCATCGGCTTTAACTTCAAAAGGATTTGTTTCAAAACGTCAAAGGGGCCGAGGTTCATTATAGATTTTTGAGAACCGCTGCTCTAATCCAGTGCTTCTCAAAGTGGTGTTCCGCGGGCCATCCGATGCCGGTCCGCAGAAGTTACTAAGAAAGAACATTGCGCTACCACGCCAGTACAAGGAAAATAGTTCACCGGTCCCTGGTGTAATGGAAAAAAATCCTGCCGGTCCGCAATACTAAAAAGTTTGAGAAGCACTGCCCTAATCCAATGATCTACATTGACATGACCTAAATATTTGGAATTAAAAATAAACTCTCTCACTCACACACACACTAGAAGACCCACCTGTTGCCAGGGAAATGCTGCTCGCACCTGGTGCAAATAGTGTGTGGCGCCCCTCCCCCCGTGTCACCCCCTCCCCCACCCCAGGGCCAGGGAAGGGGTGCTGGCGGCGGTAGTGTTGATGCGCGAGATACGAGATGTGCACACATGCGACAATTTATCTTGCTGGGCCAGCACTTCTGGTGTATGCTCGCAGAGGCGTCACCGCTGTCGACACATATCAATGTTAATGACGCGTCTGATCTCTCTAGACTTGCTCCGGAGGGGAACCGAACCCACGACCTTTCCGGCAGTCGCTCTGGACAATGTCCAGTCATGGTCAACAGCCCGTATCTGGGTGAGGGGTGTGGAGTCTACACAAGTCTACTACCCCCCCCCCTTGGGTCGACAAACACCCCATTCTACGTGATACTTGACAACCGCCTTCAGCGCCATATGAAATGGGCTTACAGTTACAGTACCATTGAAAGATACGACATCTACTACATAACTATAACTACACATTTGCCATGTACAGTTATAGTAATGCTTAACTACACAATATTCATAGCCACGTACTATTAGAGTAATCCTAAACTACACAATATTCATAGCCACGTACTATTAGAGTAATCCTAAACTACACAATATTCATAGCCACGTACTATTAGAGTAATCCTAAACTACACAATATTCATAGCCACGTACTATTAGAGTAATCCTAAACGCCACAATCTTCATTTGCCGTTGTCATTTACAGTTATAGTAAGTAATGCTAAACTACACAATCTTCGTTTGCCACAACCATGTACAGTTAAAGTAAAGCTAACCTACACAATAGTCATACCAGTGTACAATTACAGTAATGCTAATCTACACAATCTTCATAGCCGGGTACAATTACAGTAATGCTAATCTACACAATCTTCATAGACATAAGAAATGCTTAAATGCACAATCTTCATAGCCTTAAGTAATGCTAATCTACCCAATCTTCATAGCCATAAGAAATGCTTAACCACACAATCTTCATTGCCATAAGAAATGCTTAACCACACAATCTTCATTGCCATAAGAAATGCTTAACTACACAATCTTCATTGTTCAGTTAAGGCTAGGGCATTCGTTTAATTTTCAAAGGCACACGATTGTGACATCTTTACCACCACAAAATACAGAAATAAGAAACTTCACATTAAAACACATCACGTCACCTCGCCGAAAAACCCTTCCAAAAAAATGAAGTATTCCCCAAATCCTAATCCTTCACAGGGCTGAAATCCGCTCCCAAAGTTCATCTACCCCCACCCCACCCCCACCCCAATCGGACCCTACCATGAGCAAACACACATTTTATATGTAGTACGGGGGAATCCCCACCACGTTATGACATCATCACAAGAAGATTGTAACCCAATTCTAAGTCGAATTTTCTCAGCTGTACATCCCTGTCTCTCAGTCAGCTCGTAACTACCTCCACCCCTCCCCTCCCGTCCCATCCAAGTGTGCGAGGTTTGGATACAAGTTAATCCCCATAGAGGCCCTCCCCCCCCCCACCTCCCAAACCCCAACAGTAGGAGTCCAGATATGCTCATGTCAATGTATGTAGGATTATGATTGACTAACGCTACAAATCTTTAAGTTATATCATGGAAGACGCATTCAAAAAAAAAGAAGCAGGTCACAAATATTAAAACGAACTGGAATGTCCAATGACAATATTTTAAAGATAATATAAAGGGCCAGCAGCACAATAGGAACGGTTCCGTACGCAATAGCTACGCCCCTGGTTGTTATGCACTGGAATGTTCCATAACAAGATTTGAAGCGCTACAATGTTATATGGAGGGCCAGCACGATAGGAATTGGTTCGTACCCCTTAGCTACGCCCCTGGTTGTTACGCAGTCGTTGTGTGCGTGTCACGTGTTATATCTATCTGATACGTCTTTGCGATGTGTCGTTTAGGGCTATACTACTGTATACCTAAAACCCCAAATACTAAAAGTCTCTGCGGGTTATGTTACTGATCCCTGCTTGGTGCCTCCACGAAGGGATCATGTAAATCTACTACGTACCTTCGACGCGTCTGTGTGGCCATGATAAGGGGGGGGGAGACGCCCCAACCCTGAGACGCTTTCAAGTCCCTGTGATACGCCACTGTCATGCCAATACTTCAAACACCCTTGAGATACGCCCATGTGATGAGCATGTTAGTACTTCCAAAACCCTTGTGATAAGCCCGTGTGGTGAAAATGTCAATACTGTACTGTACTTCCAAAACTCTTAGATACGCCCCTGCGATGTCCATGTTAATACTTCCAAAACTCTTATGATACGCCCCTGCGATGTCCATGTTAATACTTCCAAAACTCTTATGATACGCCCCTGCGATGTCCATGTTAATACTTCCAAAACTCTTACGATACGCCCCTGCGATGAACATATAAATAGTTCCGAAATTCTTATGATACGCCCCTGATCTGTCAAAATTCCCAACTCACTAGTGCTACACCCCTGGTCAGAACACCTCCAAACCCGTTCCAACACGCCTCCTCCTCCCCCCCCCCACACTTCTCTACTTTTCCTGTTAAACCTACCCCCCACGAGATACGCCCCTGGCCCACGAATCTGCGTAGCTGGCGTGTTTCAGATTACAGCACCTTTACTACGTGTTACGGCAGGTCCCAGCTTGTCGCCGCGACTCGTCCGTCGCCTCGCCACGGTTACCCAGGCTGCTCAACCGACCGACACGCGCGTGCATGACCGAGGGGAGGGAACAAACCCCCGAGCCAGCGGCGGTAACACGCGGGGCCGTGAGTGAGCCAGCCAGCCCCCATCAACAGGTAACGCTGAGTTACTACGACAGCGGGCCAAACAAACAGGTGCGACGTGCATTGGGGTTGATGGCGGGTATACACAATCGTCCGGCCCCATGACGACCGGCCCGAGTTCTAACACAAAATCATGACACGGTCTCTTAAACCGATACTGGTATACAATAGGTGAAACTGCACACAATTCAACGTACGGATCTATCGAAGTCACACAGCTTGAAACATAAAAACAACTTTGAAATGTGGAGAAAAAAAATATGGAATCCAACTTACCACCAGGTCGTAAAGAAAAAATCTGCCCGTGAAAAAATAAATTGTATAAATAACTACACCAATTCTCACTACCATACTTATACACTAGCGGCGACATTACTGCTAGAACCGTGCACACCCCTAGTAAAAGTAATTTTAAAATCACAACACCGAACGCAGGCTTAAATATATACATCTACCGAACGCCACGCTCGTATGATGATGATACATCTATACATTTTACGTGTATGTACATAATTCCCACGCTACCGCTGTAACGCTGTGCTGTAATATATACACAATGCAGGCAGGGCACAGCTACTGATATTTATTTTTTTTTCCTTCCATGCCGTCTAGAGAATTGGATCTTAGCTATGAGCACCGGGTCCACGGCAGACACACAGCACTGTCCACCTCGGTTCTCTCGGCTCAAACAGTCCGCGCGAGAATACGTTTCATTCATTTATGAGGGCCCTAAAACAAATAGACCAACGTATAAGCGGTCCGACAAGTCAGGACGTGCAGGCGACGGGCCCTAACCGAGCCGTACTTTGAGGGCGCTTATTGGTATGGCGACCGCGGATCCGGTTATAGGGCACGCGGCGGAGAGCGGCGGTTCTAATCCTGGTACGACACGACGAGACGGCGTTCGGTTATTGGGCACGCCGCTTAGTCTCCGCTTTTTAACAACCGACGGGCCCGAATCGTAGATTGGTCGCGAGGGAACCAACGAACGACCCGGAAGGGGGAGGGGAGGGGAGGGGGGGAGGGACGCAAGTGTTTGGTCCACGTTCACCTAGCGACTGTCCCCGTCGAGTCTCGAACCGCGCTAACTTGCGCCACCACGTCGAGACGGTTGATTAATGACCTACGACAGAATAGAAGTTTACGGTAAAACCGGTGGTATTGAGGGGGCGGGCGGGGGGGGGAGGGTAGGGGAGAAAGGAGGTCGGGGGTGCGGGTATAAGACTTGATCGGTACGAAGACCTTGTCGATTTGAGAAAACCTGCTGGCGCTTGCCGTTCTTGTTTAGTGCTTGTAGTTAGTTACCTAAGAGACCAATTAATCAATGATTGGGGAATAAAAGGGCGCTCGGGAGATCGAACGGTGACACACACGGCACTGACTGCTACACACGTTGTGTGTGTGTGTGGGGGGGGGGACACAAGAAACTGTATCTGCTGTGACGCCCCTTTCACCACCATCACCACCACCAGCACACGAGTATTTATCGGTTCTAAACCGCATTGAAAGGTTGTAAAAGAATCAACATGGGTTTTGATGACCTAACGACCGCCACCCCAACACACACACACACACACACACGCACACACGCACACACACACGCACACACACAAACCACCACCCTTAACAGCAGAAATAATCTGTCTCTAACACTCACAAGTCTTTTCCTCAAGCAGACCTCCTACACCAAATATAAACTCATGCTCCAGGAATTCACAAGATGTCTCCCGGATACAAAAGAAAATTCAATAACATTATTTTTTATTTTTTTTTAAAGACCAATGGTCAGTCCCCGGTCAAAAACTTACAGCAGGATGCATGGAGAAAGAAAACAATGACCCTTACTATAATTTACCATAGGTCAGCCCGTTCAAAACATAGAGCAGTAACCATTACTATACTATAATTATTTCACCCGCAGAGCTCAATCAAAATAAAATGTCATCACATTTAAAGAGACATTTTGCATTCAGGACAGGGGTCGGCAACCTATGGCACGCGTGCCACACTTGGCACGCCAAGCAATTTCAAATGGCTCGCAGACTTTTCAAGTTTCCTGTATATTTCCTGTATAAAGTTGATTATAAATCGTATAAAATGATATGTGATTTGGGCACTCTGAATAATTTGAAACCTTTTAAGTTGGCACACAGTCAGCAAAGGGTACCCGACCCCTGTTCCAGGATACATCCTGTATATTATGGAATTCCAGAAGGCTGTAGGACAGTGCTTCTCTAACTTTTTAGTATTGCGGACCGGCAGGAATTTGTTCCATTGAACCAGGGACCGGTGAACTATTTTCCCTGTACTGGCGTGGTAGCGCAATGTTCTTTCTTATTAACTTCTGCGGACCGGCATTGGATGGCCCACGGACCGGCATTGGATGGCCCACGGACCGGCATTGGATGGCCCACGGACCGGCATTGGATGGCCCACGGACCGGCATTGGATGGCCCACGGACCGGCATTGGATGGCCCACGGACCGGCATTGGATGGCCCACGGACCGGCATTGGATGGCCCACGGACCGGCACCGGCTCACGGACCGGCACAGGTCCGCGGACCACCACTTTGAGAAGCACTGCTGTAGGAGACCTGCTCAAGTTAGCAGTACAACATTCAACACGCCTCGTCTTGACATCCATTTATTAATGTGGACAGTCCAATTCTATCAACCGCCTGCAAGTGTCAATTTTTATTAATTTTTTTTTATTAAACTGAATTTGTTAGGGGAAAAAATCATTTTCTCGTCAATGAGGAACGTTGAAATGATAAAACGGATATCACGATATCATGGGGAATGACAATTACGGATAACTTGGCAATGACATCGGATATCTTGGAAATGACATTAGAAATCTTGGAAATGACATCGGATATCTCGGAAATGATATCATCGGATATCTTGGGAATGTCAGTATCGGATATCTTGGGAATGTCATTATGGGATATCTTGGGAATGACATCATCGGATATCTCGGGATAGATAAAAAAAAACCCGGCGACAAAAACCGGTGCACGTAACGTCGTACAAATCAATCGAAGTGTTCGATACAACCAAGACCGTCTCGCCCGAACTCAGCGAGACCTGAGACCGGGCAGCGTGTCCCTGGCTGAGCGGCTCGGTGAACTAGCCCCGTGTGTTGACTCCCAGAGTCAGCATAATTTGGTACTTACGGAAATTCCGGAGTCAGCACGAGTACTTGCGGCGATTCCAGAATCAGCACCGAGTGCTTACGGAAATTCCGGAGTCAGCGCTTGCGAGATTTCAGAGTCAGCACTGAGTCCTTACGGGGATTCCGGAGTCAGCACTGAGCACTTAAGGAAATTCCGGTGTCAGCACTCAACACTGAGCACTTAAGGAAATCCAGAGTTAGCACTGAGTAATTACGGAAATTCCAGAGTCAGCATTGAGTACTTACGGGAATTCCCGAGTCAACACTGAGTGCTTAGGGGCATTATAGTTATGATATTTTAAAAGCAAAAAGCCAGTGTATAACTTCTCAAACTGACGTGCCTGGATTCTACAATTGTAAGAGATCAAAGCTTGACCGAATGCGAGAAATAGCCGCAACTCGTCCATGACAACACAGATCGACGCAAATTCACTGTACAAGGCGAAATTCGATCTGACGCCAACATAACGACCGGAAACGCGATGCTATAAGTCTAATCAGAAACCCGTGCTAATAAAATTTGACCCCAATTTATCTAGAACTTCGTGTACATCAACATTAGGTTTTTACACCCCTGACATCCCTTCCTCCCCCTCCCCCCCAACCTACCAGCCAACATCATTTCGGCATATTATTTTGTCAGGCATCTTAAGACCGCTGCACGCGTGTCAGGCTGAGCACGCGTGTCAGGCTGGGCACGCGTGTCGGGCTGACCATGCGGACGACTCTCAAGTGGTACGCTGAAAACCAAACCAAAAGAAAGTTTTTTGTTTTTTTTTAACACATTATTTGGCTAAAGCCGTTTGTTGGTAAGCTATATTAGTTAGAATTCTCGGAAACAAACCGTTTTCCGATTCATCGTTGAACTTCTTCATTCTGGGATTTTTTCAAGCTATAAACTTTGTCTCTCACACACCCCCCTCCCCCCGCCGCCGTTACGGACCACTCATACAATTGACCGTGGGCCAGGGGCTAGTCACGCCGTTACAATTATGATCCTCAAAATACGATTACAGCCCCCGCCCCCCCCCACACACACCCCACCCCCAGAAGTTTCCAGACGTCAAGATCCCTGGAACGGCTAGACGACCCTGAGTGGTACCCTGACGTGAATATTAGTGTAATCATCATCGTCTATTTTTAGCCCCCACACGTTGGTACGTGTGATATGTAAGATAACCGGAGGGGGGGGGGTGTGACCAAGAAAACAAACATGGCGGGTAAACAAAGAGATAAGGGGGAGGAGCTGGTGGACCAGGTCCGGGATGTTTAGTGGCACACTCGGGGCGGGGAGGGGGTGGCACCCAAAGCGTTGTTGACCATGAGCCCGACCACGTAGAAAGAAGAATATACAACCCCACCCACCCCACCCCCCCCCCAAAAAAAAACACACACACACATCACATCTACCCCATCGCTATATCGGGGCCAAAAGACAGGTTTGATTTACACAGCGCTGTTGCCTGGCATTTGTACCGTTATTTGTCAAGGGTTCTAAAGGTATCAAGACACAGGGGCATCACAGCTTCTTAAAACTCCAATTAACTCCACAGTATTGTTGTTAGGTCGTTGGGTTTTTTTTAACTTCATTAAATCACTGCGTGAAATCAGACTTGAGTAGAATTCCCCTCGGGCGCGACATTGTACATAATTATTCAATATCTGTAGGGCATTCCCTTAAAAACTTTACAAAAAAATGATTGAAAAATGTTCCTATGACGAGACATTGTGTAGTCACGGCTTTACGAGACATTGTGTAGTCACGGCTTTACGAGACATTGTGTAGTCACGGCTTTACGAGACATTGTGTAGTCACGGCTTTACGAGACATTGTGTAGTCACGGCTTTACGAGACATTGTGTAGTCACGGCTTTACGAGACATTGTGTAGTCACGGCTTTACGAGACATTCTGTAATCACGGCTTTACGAGACATTGTGTAGTCACGGCTTTACGAGACATTGTGTAGTCACGGCTTTACGAGACATTGTGTAGTCACGGCTTTACGAGACATTGTGTAGTCACGGCTTTACGAGACATTCTGTAATCACGGCTTTACGAGACATTGTGTAGTCACGGCTTTACGAGACACTGTGTAGTCACGGCTTTACGAGACACTGTGTAGTCACGGCTTTACGAGACATTGTGTAGTCACGGCTTTACGAGACATTGTGTAGTCAAGTCACGGCTTTACGAGACATTGTGTAGTCACGGCTTTACGAGACACTGTGTAGTCACGGCTTTACGAGACACTGTGTAGTCACGGCTTTACGAGACATTGTGTAGTCACGGCTTTACGAGACATTGTGTAGTCACGGCTTTACGAGACACTTTGCCTGGCATCGGTATCAGAGGAAATAACATAAGACTGACTAAAAAAATCAAAATGCACCCCCTTCCCCATTTGCTTCTACATGCCTCGTCATTTTATGGGGGAAATCTATTAATAGATTACCCGGAGGTATTCGGTGGAACAAATTTCATTGAGATTTTTTGTCCCCCTCAGCAAACATTAATTCGTTAGTTCTACGTAATTTTGAGTCGGCTTATTGGACTGCACCAAAACCAAAACGTGTTAACGACTTTATGGAGCTAAACATTGTGCAAACTTATATTTACTTTTGAATCTATGCTGAAGACAACAATCAATTGTAACATTTCGTAATAAAAAAATGACGTTTTAAAACGTATTCAGACCTTTCCAAGCACTAACGATGTCAAGAAAACCTGAAATTCTAAAACCCCAAAGCCCAAAAATACAAAGTTAACACTTCAAAACAAAACGACAGGCTGAGACAGGCACCCTCATCTCCTCTCTCCTCCTGTGCCCCAACACCCCACATACTCACTTCCCTCACTTGTGAGTCCACAAAAGCTCGTTGAGTTGTGTGACGACCACGTGTGCAAACGAGTACTTGGGGGGAAGTAACTCCTGCCTGTCTCTTGACGGCTGTGTTGAGTACCTACTCCGCATAATCTGGTGCGGCACAAGGATCGGATATTTCCAGCCACTGAGATCGACCTCAAACACACCGGCCAAACGTGTCGGAGATACAGCAACGACAGACTTGCACTTCATCGCACCAAGGTGCTCTCACCTTTTTAGGTCTTACCAACAACAACAACTTACCGCGTGGACATTTCTTGTACCCGGTCTTTATCGGTAGGAAACGGTTTTGAGATGGGTAAAAAATATTAGAAAATCTATATATTTATATACTTTCGCCATAGTATATATAAGTTCGCCGGAATATATACATATGCATACACTACTCCACCAAGCTTATGGGAAAATATTGCATCTGGAAATCTTAAAATTCCAGCCCATAGTCACACGTTTTAAGAACTCCTTGACAAAACTGCACTATGCCAACTTATAAGAACAGAGTTAGCAACTTATAATAAGAAACTTATGAGAACAGAGAACAGAGAACAGAGATAAAACGCACCAATTTTTTTTTAGGTTTTCCCAAGTTTTTTTTTAAAGTAAACTAACAAAACTTCTAAGAACACGCCAACACCAATTCTTTTTCCTTTCTAACTAAACAAAACAAAACAAAACGTTATTGTGTGGGTTTGAAATTCCTCCATGCATTACCGGTATCTCGTGTCAGACCTACGCTACGTCCTACCCGTCGTCGTGCACAAGCACGATGGAAAATAATTGTTCAATGGTGACCTCTGGCGCGGTCCGGTAGAGCTATCGAATACGCGACTTTTAGAGTTTGATCTTTACTCGACATTAAGTCTCTCACGGGGGATTATCATCCCGTTGATGCTAGTCCGCGGCTCACAACTGGAGATGGCAAGCTGGTATTGACCGCACTTTAGTTTCAGGCGATCTGTGTCACTCGTGGAATCTTGATTACAAGGGGCAGGTTGTGCTTTGAGTGCACGTGACATGTTTTCTTTACCGCTCCGTTGTCAACTACCGAGGCCGACCAGAACGCATTAGCGGCATGCGTGCTCGGCTGGCCTACTGAGAGTCCCCGGTTCGAGTCCCCGCGAAGGCATGGGCCCGTTCCCCTGGCCTAAGGGCGTCCCTGAGTCCACCCCAGTTACGATGGGTACCTGAGAGTAGTCGGGGAAATGGCGTAAATGAACCATGACTATAAGAAAGTTTGAGCGTGGTCCTTTTTTAAATAGAGAACATATATAACTAAAATATTTTTATATAACATTGTTAACATTATAAACTTCAAACTTCTCTCTCTCTCTTTTTTTCGGAAAATAAATGACGCATTCGTTGTATAAAAATAAAATATTTAAAAAAAATAAAATGAAATTTAAAAAATTGCCAACTATGCTATCATTTTTAACTCTAGGAAGGAAAAAAACTAACATTACAAAACCGAATTCTTCTTCCTCGTGTCGCCTTAACGTAAGTAAACTTCGGAATAGATATGGCGGGACAGCGACAACAACAAAAAGAGGGGGTTGACTTTTTGTTACAAATCCCTCGCGAACTACTCCGTTGTTGTTGCACTGCATGTCACGTAACGGTCTCACTGATTAGCGGTGGTCTAGCGGTAGCGCGCTGGACTGCCGAACCGAGGTAGAAGAGAGTCGCGGGTTCTATTCTGATCAAGGCTTGGATTGCGTCAGTCACAGATCGTACCATCCCGGGGCACGGAGCCCTCAGTCAGTCACAGATCGTCCCATCCCGGGGCACGGGGCCCTCAGTCAGTCACAGATCGTCCCATCCCGGGGCACGGAGCCCTCAGACAGTCACAGATCGTACCATCCCGGGGCACGGAGCCCTCAGACAGTCACAGATCGTACCATCCCGGGGCACGGAGCCCTCAGTCAGTCACAGATCGTCCCATCCCGGGGCACGGAGCCCTCAGACAGTCACAGATCGTCCCATCCCGGGGCACGGAGCCCTCAGTCAGTCACAGATCGTCCCATCCCGGGGCACGGGGCCCTCAGTCAGTCACAGATCGTCCCATCCCGGTGCACGGAGCCCTCAGTCAGTCACAGATCGTACCATCCCGGTGCACGGAGCCCTCAGACAGTCACAGATCGTCCCATCCCGGGGCACGGGGCCCTCAGTCAGTCACAGATCGTCCCATCCCGGTGCACGGAGCCCTCAGTCAGTCACAGATCGTCCCATCCCGGGGCACGGAGCCCTCAGTCAGTCACAGATCGTCCCATCCCGGTGCACGGAGCCCTCAGTCAGTCACAGATCGTCCCATCCCGGTGCACGGAGCCCTCAGTCAGTCACAGATCGTCCCATCCCGGGGCACGGAGCCCTCAGACTTAAAGTGTGGTCAGTAGAAGCCGGTCATCGAGTGTTGTCAGCCACGGACTTGAGTCAACGAGGAGATGGTGATGGTGCTCGCTAATAGACGTATGTCAAGTGGAGGTCAAACTCTAAAACCACGTATTAAATCGTGTTTGGATTTGCTGATTTTGGTCATTTTCCAATTCAAAGGATTTCGAAATAAAGACCCTAATACTTTGTTTATCATAAACTGGATTGTGCCAGGACGCCTATGGCGCCAACCTTTTTCAAAAGCCCAACTAACTTATCCTTTTTTGTTAAATACGAAATGAAATGTACGCAAAGTATTTAATAATAGGGGTTGTAGGGCGCCTACGGCGCCCACTTTGTTTTTTGTCAAAAGCCCAAGTAACTTATCCTTGTTTGATAAATACGAAATATTAAACTTCCTGGAATGTACACAAAGTATTTTACATCTTTAATTTATAACCATCATGCGCACCGATGCACACCTTGTATTTTAAAATATAAGACCAAACAATGACGTCATATTAAATATTTTTAGTGCTAATCAACACACGATTTTTCATCTGCTATAGACTGGTGTACATCGTTCCTCGGAGTTCCACATCCTTCCCAACAGGGAGTGACTTGGGCTTTTATATTATTTATTGTTGGAAAACTATTAATAGGCCATCCGGGTATTCGGTTGGAATAATTTTCATAAAGAATGTTCTTATGACACAGATCTTTGTTAATTCTACTTTGAGCCGGGTTAATGGACTTGACCAAGACAAAAAGCTTGATTATTTATTTAGTATACTAAAAATGTTTGCAAAGATATTGATTCTTCTGTATGTATGTTGGAAAACCTGCTCTAAAAATATACCGTAACAAGATATGACTTTTCAGGTCTGAGAGATGGCAAACCCTAAAGAAGATGAAAATATGTGTGCTCATTAAAGGGCCCAATGCGTAATCTTAGTATTATTCCATACGGCGTACCTTTAACATACTGGCAGGAAGTGACATCACTGTTCCAAAGAGACCAGTGTTATGCTGAAACCTAAGCTGTAATAAAACATCTAATTAGGCCACAGATCTAATGAAACAATTTTCTAATGAAATATATGCTCCACTGAAAACATAAGTTCTGATAAAGCCACTTCCAATTAAGCCACATATCTAAGGAAACCACCTCTAATAAAGACGCAAATCTAAGAAAACCACTTCTAATAAAGACAAACATCTAAGAAAATCACTTCTAATAAAGACACAAATCTAAGAAAACCACTTCTAATAAAGAAACAAATCTAAGAAAACCACTTCTAATAAAGACAAACATCTAAGAAAACCACTTCTAATAAAGACACAAATCTAAGAAAACCACTTCTAATAAAGACACAACTCTAAGAAAACCACTTCTAATAAAGACAAACATCTAAGAAAACCACTTCTAATAAAGACACAAATCTAAGAAAACCACTTCTAATAAAGACAGAACTCTAAGAAAACCACTTCTAATAAAGACACAACTCTAAGAAAACCACTTCTAATAAAGACACAACTCTAAGAAAACCACTTCTAATAAAGACACAACTCTAAGAAAACCACTTCTAATAATGACACAGATCTAAGAAAACCACTTCTAATAAAGACACAAATATATAAGGAACCCACTCCTGATAAAGCCGAAGATGTAAGAAAACCACAATCTAACGAAACCGCGGTTCTAAGAAAACCACGGCCTTTAGGAAACCTTCTTCACCGCTCTAATGAAACCAACAGCCTCCAAGTTAATTAACCAAGTCGTCTTTTGTACCGAAGTCACCGGTTAGGCCCTCTAACAAAGGCTGCTCGCGACCTTATTTGCTCAAATTTTTCTTGTTCTTTCTGTGAAGCCCAAAGGTGAACTCAGTGATTCAGCAAGGACAATAGCTTACCACGGGCTTGTAATTAAAAAAAACAAATGGAAATTTATAGAAATATTTAGTACCTGAGAAATAAGACTAAAAATTATCATTGGATTTCCGTGTTCCGCTAACTCCTTAACCACATCAAGGAATGAATGAATGATCGACTCCTGTCTTGATATCATTAAAAGTCTATGATCATGCCGTATAGCTCGTCCGTCCAGAGTGTCCACTGCCTGGCGTCTGTCACACACAAAATTCGAAAGGTCCATCGCCTTGCCGCCAATACATCAGTAACCAGGTTGTTCCGCGTAACGAAACAAAACAAAACAACAGAAGTCTACGACCAGTCGTAAGACCGGTCTTACGTCGCCGCCGATGTCAACCGGTTACGACACATGGCTCTGTGGAGCCAATGTGCTGAGAATCTCAGGCCGACACTTCTGCAAAGGGATCAAAACCAAATGTTTACAGCCTCGTGAAACACAACTGATCCACGTTAAACATCTGGACGACGTGCACTTTTGCCACTGCATCATGAACCAAGTCACCAAGAAGAAGGAGAAGAAGAAGAAGTCACCCAGCCTACTCCCCAGCAAGGAAGCATAAGGTTTACACACGCGCACGCACACACAAACACACACAACCACGTCAGGGACTTTTGCTGAAAGTTCACCGCTGGCGGACTGACTTTTCAAACGGCTTTTAAGTCAGTCCCGCGGACCTCTCAGCCAATTAGCGCTCACATTCCAAAACAAAAGAACCATTTCGAGGCTAGTTTTAATTACCTCCCCCACCTCCTCAACCTCAACCCCCTCCCCCACCCCCAAAAAAAACTGGTTCGGGGGTGGTGTGCGGTATGTGTTTTTAACCGGTGAAATGGTGTTGGAGCGTAATACTTGGACCTATTTAACTCTAACGATGTCAACCGAGATGTAAAAAAGTTGTATTCGGGATCAATTGTTGTGAATCGGCGGAATAATGTCCCTATTGCTTTCTTGGCAGCCTAAAACATGGGCCAAAAGAAAGTGTACAGCGTTGTGGTTTTGTTTTTTTCCCAAAACGACAATTTAAAGTTGAATGACTTTGTTGTAGTTCTATTGGGACACGTGACGCACAATGAAGTGCTAACGTGAGAAGTCGTAGTCGTGACGCAAACTAAGAGTTGAATAAATAGAAATAATGGAATCGTCAAGTCAAATTTGGTCCGATTACCAACTTCCCCATCCACACGCAAGTCCCCCATTCCCCCCCCCCTAAAAAACCGTATTCGTGGACAGTTGAGTGGAAGTATGTAGGTACGAGTGAGAAAATAGATGAGAGGATAGAAAGAAGTAAAGAAATACCTACTTATGACGCGGCGTGTGTGCAAAGCGCAACACGGGGAGATCGCCGGCGTCTTTTTTTTTCCTTCTCCCCCAAAGCGAGTTCTGTCCCCTCGGTGGCGCGAGTGACCACCCTCCCCTACCCCCCTGACGGCACACGTCCATTGTGTCAGCTGTGCCTTGGCCGTGACCACTTGGATTAGAACGGGCACCGCACGGGGCGGAGAGGCCAGTTGGAAAGACCTAAGGTAGATAAACAACGAAACAGCAGGACAAAGTGGGCGGGGGTGGGGGGGGGTAAGCAGTGGCTCTCGAGTTATTCTAATGGCAACTCCCTCTGCTGGGCGGAATAGGATGGTTAGAACTTTGGCACTAAAACGCATTTTTGTCCCGCGAATATTGTCAAAAGAATTGCGAACACTTGAAAGTTATGGCGAAATATAAGACTTATAACATTATCAAAGCAATTACATTTTAAAATACCATTTTATGCTTTTAATAACAATCACACGAAAAACGGGTAAATATAACGAAATTAAAACAATAATTCAATACGCACCAAAATGGATGGCTGCGCTACTACGCAGTTATTTGACAGTCGCCGCGCAGTGGTTTAGGATACCACGCAGTAGATTTTGATAAGGATAATACAATATGTGTTTATGGGCTGTAAATGTTTGGACAAAAAAATAAAGTGGATGATGTCCAACTATGCACACGAGTTTATTATTTTTAAAACACGGGACAACGAACTTTGGTAACATTTCGGACTACATGGTATCAAAGTATATTCTGGTTAGTTGCATTCAAAATTCACGGGAAAATATCATCCGGGCCTTTACGCTTTTATTGTTTTGAGAACCACTGTTTAGATGTCGGTGTAATTTTATTGTCATTTGAGGTTTTCACATAAAGCTGAAGAGAGATTTCTGCGGTTTCATCCCATGAAAGCGTGTAACCCGATTTGTGTCAACCGTCGTATGCTCTTCCCAAGGCACGTGCCCGTTGTCAATGCGGCGGTCATAAAGAGATCAAGTCGGTGCGCACCAGGGAGAATGTTCGACAGACGGATTGTACTCGTTTCAACAACTGGCGAAGTACGTGCACCCCTGTGGATAACGACAATAGCTCGGCGCGAGCGATAGTTGGCGGAGCCATTGTATACCACTAAATTAACATCATTGGAATGCGTACGTGAAAATATTCCCACAAAATAGGGGAAATTTTCCAGTGGCCGCGCGATGCATTTAACTGCAGGGATCCTCAGCATGAGTAAACGACTCATTTGCCCATGGGCATTTACTCTAATCATTTGCAGCAGGTCCCACAAACAGGTTATTACGTTTCAAGAATCTGTGAAACGACTGTCAATCGACCAACAAATCAACTCCAGTGCGAATTTATACCGACTTTCATAAACATAGGTAAGCTATATTTTTTATACCAGGCCGCATGGAATAAAGTTGTCTTTTAACGGTAAATACATTTTGTTCTTTAGCAGGACCAAGATAAAAAGTTTTTCGTGGAACGAATATAATTTTTTTTTAAATTCTTTTGAGTGCAGATTACTGCAACTATAATTTCTTCTTTGGTGGAATGGTGGACATTAATAATTTGTTCTTTGGTGGAATGGTGGACATTAATAATTTGTTCTTTGGTGGAATGGTGGACATTAATAATTTGTTCTTTGGTGGAATGGTGGACATTAATAATTTGTTCTTTGGTGGAATGGTGGACATTAATAATTTGTTCTTTGGTGGAATGGTGGACATTAATAATTTGTTCTTTGGTGGAATGGTGGACATTAATAATTTGTTCTTTGGTGGAGCAAATACACAAGGATTTCTAATTTGATCTTTAGCGGGACGCTATTGCTCTTTTTGGAGATCGAAGTTCATTCCTATTTCAGTTAAAGGAATACAAATTTGATTGATTCAAAAGATTTTGATAATAATCTTTGCATGTTTAACTCAAACATGTTGTCCCATTAACATGTATCCTCGCGAACCCATTTCGCCGTTTCATATTCACGAACATGAACCATTGTGCTTGTATGTGTTGTTAACGGAGAAATAAAAATCCACATACTGCTTTAGAGTGACAACGTGACATTGGCCTGGTGCAATGATGGGGTGGTTTGACTGTAAAAGAAACTATTGCACGTCCTATCAATACCAGGATGAATCAATGTGCCTACTCGTCATCTCTTTCCGCCGGCTCTAAAGAGACTTGTCAACAAGAAGTCACGGCCAGTGAATGCACGCGCGATGCATTGACGTGTTTCTATGTAGAAGCCATAGACACGTAACTATGTCGTGTGTATTTTCAACAGTTTTTATAAACACTCAACAATAACACCGACACGCTCACAACATTGACTAGAGCATTGAGTGAGCTGAATGGTAATTAAAATACATTAAGGTTTTTTGGCTTGTCTAGTTCATCATGTGAAGAAATTATTGGTCAACCTGGGGTATGCAGGCAAACCCTGTGCTGACAAACCACATGCAGGTAAACCATGCGCTGGAAACCCCTGTGATGACAAAACCTTTAAGGGAAAACCCCATGTAGGCTAACCTTAAGTAGAAAACCTGTGTTGGAAAACCCTGTGTTGTCAAGCAACCGACGGTTGCCATTTCCGGTGGACATGCGAACTAATCAGGAGTACTGGCCTTATAAGGGATGACACCTTTCCGTCTACGAAAAATGGTAGATTTATCTTTAAAAGATAAAGAAGAAAGATATAAAGAATAAATAATAGACAAACGGCAAGAATTTTGAACCCCTAAAAAACGAAGAGTCCAGCGAAACTGATTCAGAAAAAAAAATTATCACCACTGGTCGATTCAGTTTCGGGTGGACTGAAAAGATCCACTCCTCAACGGCTAATGAGTTTCAAAGCTCGTTATAATCTACAGGACCTTCGAACGACATTTAGAGAACCCATGAACTGACCGGTTGGGAACAAAGCCCGAACGGCTTTCTCGCTGGTATGGTAGGTCACCTACTAATATCTCCTACAAACATTGGACGAGGACGGTCCAGATGGGGGCGGGACCGAGGCTCGTCGGTCCGGTGATGGTGAAGCAGACGACCAGGAACCAGGGCGACGGCCCACGACGACGGCCGTATTGCGGCGCGAGGGATCTACCACTGAAAGACAAACAACCTCTGACACAACAAGGCAGTAGAGTCAACAGGCCGGTGACAGTGCCGGACAGTGCTGGAATGCTTGGCAGGGTCACGGCCGGGATGTCGTGCGAGGGGGAAAACCCCAGAACGGGGTACACGTCACGTCAGTGGGGACCGCCGTGAGGGAGAGAGAGAAAAAACAACAACAACAAAAAACACCATTGTTTAGGTGTTGGTCAATGCCTGATAATTTTAATGGACGTTTGACAGGTAAGACGGTGGACACTGCAGCCATGTGACAGTAGATATCCCGTGCCTGTACAACTAAGTCGGTCATTTACTGCTGTCACGTGACAGTAGATATCCCGTGCCTGTACAAC